>VMDO01012598.1:0-14639 GCA_007922755.1 Pedetes capensis | reverse complement strand
CGATCTGACAGGATCGGATGCCACAGGGCTATGGCTGCAGGCATTTCTTCTGGTATCCGATCAAATTGTTTACATAGGTCTGCACTTTAATTTCACTTCTTATCATTAAGTAATTAGTCTCTTGTGTATTTCTTAGGAAATATGGGAAAATCTAGTTTACTTCTGAATCTTTAACTTGTTTTCTTTGTAGTTTTATGTAGTGTGCTTAATTTTTTTTACAGATTTACTGCCTTTAAATAATGTTTTTAACTCTTTATTGAAGTGAATGTGGCAATTAGTAACATGCTCCCAGAACTCTGTTTCATCCTGTTTCAACTTCCACAATTTTCATACTGCTTTTGTTCTCTGCACTATGACTTTTGTGTATACAAGGTATATGAAAGATTCTTTGTGCCTAAATGTCCCATCATTCTCTCCTCTTAATTCTGAATCTAAACTTGTTCAAATCTCATCAACAATGAGTATGATCTCTACAATATCGTTTCTATTTTTCTTTGAATTTTTAGAATTCATCCTCAATGATTTTACTCAAAAAGTATCCTTGAAGCTTAAACTCTGAGTTATTTCACTTTTGTGGATGTGACATTTACACAGATATTTGAACAATAGTTGGATATAATATTCTTGGTCCATTCTTTCCTTACTCAGTGTGTGTAGGCATTTCTACATGATAAGATCTGAAACTTTGAAATATCTGTGGAACCTTGTGAGACCAGACTGGATCTATTACACATTTTGGAAGATGGAACATTTTTTTCTAATCATCTTATCTTAATTTCACTTCTTTCTTTGATAATCAATGTTTTCATCAATATGTTTCAAAATGTTAATATTCCTTTTTTACCAAACATTGGACACTACTGGGTAAACATTTTATTTGTAGATTTAACTTAGACTTTTTAAATTTTGGTTTATTTTGACTGATACGTAAAAACATGAAAGCTTTATATGTTTATGGGATACCACATGATTTGTTACATGTATACATGGTATATTGTTTAAATCTGGACATATGGACTATCTCCAAACACTTATCTTTTCTTTTTGGTGAATTTTAATTGAGATAAAACTTTCTCATATCAATGAAAGTTTCACTTTTAGATTTGGTGCATGAAATCTTGAAATATCTTTATTCATGTTCTTCTTGCTAATTGCTTATTCCTTAGTAAATTTCCTCTAAACTCCTTACAATTGCTTGAGCTTCCCTCCCTGTATAAATATTATCAGCAATGTCTATTCTTTTCATCATTACTAGCTAGATGGGCTTAGAAAATTTTTTCTTAACAACCAAACAACTTACATCCATGAGCTATGCAATCCATTGAACTTGAATGAATTGTTTTGAAATTATGTAGATTAGTTTTTCCAAAGCCCAAGCTGTGAAGTCAATATCTATATTTTTATATAAAAGCATAATATACATAAAATTAATTACCTATATTTTCTGATATGACACTTGATTATTTTTGTGACTTATTCCTTAATGAATATTTTAGGGACTTAGAATGTGGCCAAGATTGTGCTGAATTTGGGAAAAACAAACTGATAACAGATGTTGTTTGTTAATATTAAATAGCACTAAAATGACAAAATAGGTGAATGATGTAGAATTTTACCTAGGGTACTTGAAACTCATAAAATATAACTTGAGTCAGGAAGTTTAATGACATTATCACGTCTACTAAAGTTACAAGGATATTATAAGCACTTGAATGAAAGTCAATTTATATTTTTAATATTTGAACTTATCATATATAGTTATGACTAGAAATATAAACATGTTAGACGTTGCATTGAAAGAGAAAGGATATTATTAGTAAGGAGAAAAGTTACAGAGAATTCAATTTCATAATATATTAATGTCTATTTCCAGAAAGTACAGGAAAACTAGGAAATATGCTGGAGTGAAAATAATTTTCATTCTTAGATCTGAGCTTCAAGGAGCAGTCTGACTTTACAAAGAAGAAAACATTGAGCAAACATTTCTTCTTGAGAATTCTGTTGACTACAGTTTTTTTGAGTTCACATTTATAAATATTTATCCTCATCTTTTAATCCCTGCAGTGTCTGAAATTCTTGACTATTTTCTGTCACAGAAATTCATAGTTCATCCTTTACCTGTGTGTCTATGTCCTTTTTTGCTTTAAATAAAGCAAGATAGTTGACAGTTTTTGGATACTCAGGCATAGTCAAGACCTGAAATAAGTGGGACAATTTTTCTTTTTCTTCTTGTTATTTACCATAAGTATCTAATGGGGTATTACCAACAAGGCAATCACACCAATCAGTCACTGTATTTTCTAAGTATCATTTGGTAATGAATAGAAAACGGACTGTGTTGGTTCTATCGTTTCATTAACCAAAGTAATATGTGACAAAAAATGAGTTTGCCTTAAAGCTTTCTAAGCTTAGTAAACTTTGTTGTTTCCTCTACTTCTTAACATGTTGAATGGTATTGGCAAACACATTTTCAGAAACCTTTTGTACCATGAATAGTCTTATAAGTATGTTCTGAGTATATGAGCAACTTATTTAACAAATATTCAATGTTGCTAAACAAATAAATGACTAAAACACATGTTGACAAATTTAACAAATATATGGTGAGTGTCTACCAAGAGCCAGGGACATAATACATAGTAAATCTGAAATTGAGACTAGAAAATAATGGTTTTAAAATTTTTAGAGTTTATGAGTCTAGAGTAAATACAGGTAAGTAAATACTAATTAAAATATATGTTAAAATGTTATTTCTATGTGCATACAAATTACTTTATGTTTTATAGGTATAAAGGATTATAGTGTTTTTGTCTATAAAGAAAACCAGTTACATGGGAAGGAAGGCATTCTTGTGTGTGTACACTTTTGTATATAGTTAGAATTCTTTCATGTATTACTAATTAAAATTAACTGGTTGATTATGAGAGGTAACACTAAAATGAAGTTTTAATGATGTCATGACAAGAGAAAGATTCCTTTTAGAACACAAACAAGTCAGAAAAAGCCAGAAGGAAATCTATGTCAAAGAAGAAACTTTAAGCCACAAGTACAAAATAGGAAGGAAGTAGCAAGTGATGGGTATTTTCAGGAGAGTGGAACAGAGGTCCAGAAGTGAGAGTACTTCATATGAAAACAAGGCATGCAGGTTGGGAGACAGAGGGAAAGCAAGGTAGACATATGAGAGACACCCATGGAAACCTCTGCATGGGCAGTAGACGTGAGAAAACTGCAAGCCAGTGACTCCCGTCACACCAATGAGCAAACAGAATACCGCAGTGTATGAATATAGTATATGACTATAATTCACAATTTTGAGTGCATAATAGTCCAAAGTTCCTTGACTGCTGTACAATAAATCAATATATTCCTTCACATATAAAGGCTAAATAGGAAAGTGAGATGATCACAGTATATTAGAGAAATTTGAACTCACATCCATGATTTAAAAAAAGAAAACATAAAGAAACAAGAAGAGAACGATTGTATTATGAACCTTAAAGCTTTATATTTTCCTCCTACCTAAATATCCATATAGATTATGACAACCCCGCCCAGGTGACCAGGTGTACCAGTGTGTGGTAAGAGGGGCCATGTCCCAAACTTCCCTTCCACGGCAGCACTTAAATGCCCAGTGAGTTTCTCTGACACCATCCATTGAGGAACATGTCAGTAGTCCTAGTTCTTTCTTCGTGTCCTGCGGTCTTCTCTGTTGAGCTCTGTCCTGTGCCCCTCCCATCTGTGTGTGCTCTTTCTCTTTCTAGACCGTGTGATTATAGTAAACTATTTTCTCCCTTGTGGGTCCTTGGGTCCTCTCTTATCACATCTCACTAACCATCACTTAACACAATACAGGGATATTTTCTCAACATGATAAATAGTGTCTACCAAAACAAAATCTATATTTGACATTACCCTTAACAGTGAGAGACTGCAGGCTTTTCACTTAACATCAGGAATAAGAAGACAATGTTAGATTTACCTGTACATATTTACTGCTTGCTCAGTTGGTGGAACACCACTCTGCAGTCTCTGAGGTCCCAGATTTGATTCCCAGCATGGCAAAAATGGGAGAAGGATGTGGCAATCCACTCGCAAAGCAATCCAGAAACAAATAGCCATTGAAAACCCCATGAGGATCACTGAGTCGGAAATGACTCAAGGGCACCTAACAACAACAAATTTACTGCTTAGAAATTGTCAATGGTATTTCATTTAACATTACTATTTCTGTATGTTCATTGTCAATACGTAGAAATACAATTCGTTTTTGCAGGATTATCTTCGACTCTACGAAATTTCTAAATTGACTTACTATTTCAAGAATTTTTATTCTAACTAGCTTTCCTACTAACTGGTTTTTATCCTAACTTGACCAAAAGCATGAGGATAGTTAATATTTTACATATAGTATTGTGTACATAAATATATCATATTTTTGGAAATCACTGAGAGAGTGAACATTAAGTGTTCTCAACACAAAATTGACTATGTAAGCTCATGCATTTGTTAATTAGCTAGATTTTTCCATTCTATAATGTAAATAGACCTAGAAATATCATTTTGTGGACGATAAATGCATGCAATTTTATATCACCTTAAAATAAAATAATTAAATATGAAAAAATGTTTTAGTGATATTTCTTAAAATGGAAAACCCATGTAGCAATGAGGAACACATTAGGGGTGGTTGACAGGGATTAAGGATGGAAAGAGAAGAGAGTTATTATGATGTTATAAAAGGGCAACAGAAGGGATCCTTGTGATGATAGAAACATTCTACATATTTATTGTATTAATACTAACATCACAGATGTAATCTGACCCTATAGTCCTTCAAGGTATTGTCATTGGAAGAAACTTGGTAAAGGACATAAAGCATCTCCCTTCATATTACTTCTCACAATTATATATGAACCTATACTTATATCAAGGGCTGGGATTTGGCTCAGTTGGTAGAGCACTGCGCTGCAGTCTCTGAGGTCCCGAGTTCAATTCCCAGCACCGCAAAAATGGGAGAAGGGCCTGGCAATCCACTCCCAAGGTAATCCTGAAATAGTCAGCCATTGAAAACCCTATGAGGGTCACTATGAGTCGGATACCAACTCAAGGGCACCTAACAACAACAACAACAACAACAACAACAACAACAACAACAACATATGAATTCTGATATTAATAAATGGAAATTAATGGTTGCTTATTGCTTTGGATAACAATGTGTAGTTCAGAGCATCAGAAAATATCAAAGCCGATACCATTTCTTCTTTCGCAGAGCCTTGTGCTTCTAGACCAGCAATAGACTGCATTCCAAATCTTTTTCCTCAGTAACTTTTAAGTATTTAGAAGACAATTTATACCTGGTCATGAAACTGTTGTTCTTGATCTTCCTCAATAAATACAGTTATTAATTTTAGAGATATTTATCAAAGTTCACCTTTGTCAGCCAGTAGGACTACCAAGGAAATATAAACAGACAGCATCTCTAAACTTGTAGAATTCTGTAGTGCTGGAAAAGGGAGATAGCTTTCAGCTTTGTGACTAAACATAGTTACATGCTGCAGAAAATGCTATAGCATTGGAGTAAAGGGACATGTGACAGCCTATAGCAGAGTAACATTATTTGCTTGATAGATCCAGTGAATGCTTTCCAGACAAAGTGGTTCTTTAGCTGGGATTTAAAATTATGGGCAAGAATTTAATGGCCTAATGAGCAAAGCTGTTTCAGCCAATGGGAACTACATTTTCAAAGTTCTTAAAGATAAGAGGACCATGTCATTTTCAATGCATGGAAAGAGTATTGAGTTATGGAATTAGAAAAGTAAAAGTAACAGAGATATAAAATGAGTATAGAGAGGAAGGCAGGGGTCTATAATTAAGGGCTTTATAAGACTATTTATTTTTATTTTAAGAACACTGGGAAGCCAGGTGCGGTGGTGCACTCCTGTAATCCCAGCAACTTGGGAGACCGAGGCAGGAGAATCACGAGTTCAAGACCAGAGGTGGTATGTGTAATTTAGTGAGAGGCTGTCTCAAAAAAGTAAGAAAATGAGCTGAGGGTGCAGCTCAGTGGTCCAGCACTTGGAGAGCATGCAAGTGTGAAGCCCTGGGTTCAAATCCCAGTATCAAAAAAAAAAAAAAAACACTGGGAAGTAAATGAGTAACTGAGCCATATTTATATTTTCCAAAAATTGCTCCAGCTGTAGTTAAACTCTGTGTTTAAAGGAGAGAAGTAAAGCTGATAGAACTTGGAGTGGCAAGAAGGGATTTTTTCCATTGTGTCAATGAGAGAAGTGTACCTTGCCCTACAATGTTTCTGTAGAGGTGATACACGTTAAAAATAGAAAATTTTTAGAACTCAATGATGCATTTTTACATGGATGATGATAGTGGCATAGTTACCATTAAATTTTGGCTTCCTTGGCTCTAGGATTAGGGATACGTTTCATGGAAGCTCAAGAAGAAGGCCTGACCATAAGACATTTTTGGAAAGTGCACCTAGCTGTAAAGCTGAGGCTGGATCTGGATGGAAGATCATATCTAGAAATATAGACTTGTGACCATCAACCAATGTTGGTAAATGAAGTAGAGCTATAGACTAAATCACAAGAGCAAATATGATGGAATGAGAAGAAAAGGAACCTGATCCTAGATTTCAGGGAGGTGAGCAACAAAAACCTGAGCTACTTTAGGCAAGAACATAAAGAATATATAATTATGGAAAATAAAAGTGTAGCTAATCCTTTAGCTGTACAACCCTCAGAACCTATTCCATCAGATCTCTGAAGCTAAGCAGGGTCATGCCTGGCTAGTACTTGGAAGGGAGAACACCTGGGAATCCTGGGTGCCATTGGCTTGGGAGAAGGACCCAACAGCCCACTCCCGAAACAATCAGCCATTGAAAACCCCATGGGTGGCAGAGAAGCACCACGAGTTGGACCCACTCAACGACATTTAACAACAACAATCTTTAAAAGTATAAATTGGTGATAAATATAAAGCAGATATTTGTTAGGTCTATTGGCAAGCTTTTGTTGTTAGGTGCTGTCCAGTTGGTGTGACTCACAGCCATCCTATGTACAACAGAACGAAACATTCCCCTGCACTGTGCCATGCCCGGCACTATTGTTAGTGCTTCTCTGCCATTCATAGGGTTTTCAATAGCTGATTGCTTTTTTGGGGGTGGGTCCTTCTCCCAAGCCTACTACACTCAGTATTCCCAGGTGTTGTCCCATCCAAGTACAAACCAGGCCTGACACTACTTAGCTTCTGAGATCTAATGGGATTGGCTGCCACAGCGGTATGACTGCAGGCATTATACGTCCCTAGGGAAATGTTGTTGTTGGGTGCCTTTGAGTCGATGTATGACTCATTGTTGTTGTTGTTAGGTGCCGTCGAGTTGGTATCCGGCTCATAGCGACCCTCTGTACAACAGGGGGGACACTATCGTCAGTGCTTCTCTCCTATTCATAGGGTTTTCAATGGCAGATTGATTTTTGGGAGGGGGTTGCCAGGTCCTTCTCCCAAGCCTACAGCTTCTGGTGTTCCCATGCGGTCTCCCATCCAGGTACTAACCAGGCACGACCCTGCTTAGCTTCAGAGATCTGACGGGATCAGATGCCACAGGGCTACAGCTGCAGGCGTATGACTCATAGCAACCCTATATACAACAGACGAAACAGTATTGTGAGTGCTTCTCTGCTCATCACTTCCTCTTCTATACAATATTGGCCACTTATCTCTAAGAGTAAACATACAAATAGAGATGCTGACAAGATTAAAAGCATTATGAAATCAACATGCTTCACTGCACGTGCTGTGGGCTGTTCTGTCACCAACCAAGAAAGAGCATGTGGGGCATCAGGGCAAAGGGCACCCTCTCAGGAATGTAGCCTTAAAACTCCAGTGAGGACTGAAAGGCAGCCAAAGTGCTACCTCCTGCTGCCTCTCCTTGAATGGAAGTTGATCATTTACATAGCCGTTTCTGCAGCCCTTTCCAGACCTGAACCACCTTTGTCAGTGAATGTTTCCTGACAACACTGGACTGATGTGCTACACAGCTAGACCTAACCACATCTGCAACTTCTGAACAGCCTCTGCTCTGAATCTTGTCCTGTCTCAGCTGTAGAAACTGATCATTGCATGAGGTGGGAGCTGACTGTGTGTTAAACTATATACTTCACATTTTAGGGAGATTTCTACTAAAATTATTTCTGTCTATTCTCTGATGTATTTGCAAAATATTCTGACAAATTTAATGAACTAAAATGTCCTTTAAATATCTTGAATTTTTCATTTTCTCATCTCCAATGATTGCTTGTTTATCTCCTGGACAAAAGTATCACTAATTGAGGAATTCCTTGCCATTGCCATAAAAACTATTATTTTCCAAGGGAGTCTAAACATGGCCCATACAAAATTATTGTTGTTAGGTGCCATGAAATCCGTGTCTGACTCATAGTGACCCTATTTATAACAGGCAAAATAGTATTGTCAGTGCTTCTCTGCTGTTCATAGGGTTTTCCATGACTGGTTGTATATTAGGAGTGGGCTGCTCCCTCCTTCTCCCAAGCCTACAGTATTTGGCTTTCCCAGGTGGTCTCCCATACAAGTACTAACCAGGCCTGGCCCTGCTTAGCTTCAGAGATCTGACGGGATTGGACACCACAGTGGTAAGGCTGCAGGCACTCTAGGGATAGACGATACTAATAGACACACATATGTCCTTTTACATATTTTGTAACACACATGTGTGTGGACAAACACACTTTATAAAAATGGATCCATCATGTTGTGTTAGGTGTCATTGATTTGAGTCTGACTCATAGTGACCCTATGTACAGCAGCTCAAAACACTTCCCAATTCTGTGCCAGGCACGTGATCTTATATATGTTTAAATTCATTGTTGCAGACGCTGTGTCAATCCATTTGGTGGAGGGTTTTCCTTTTTTTTATTGACCTGCTACTCTCCCAAACATGATGTCTTTCTCCAGGGATTGGTCTTTCCTGACTACATGTCCAAAATATGTAAGATGCAGTCCAGCCATTCCTGCTTCCAAGGAACACTCTGGTTGCACTTCTACGACAGATCTGTTGGTTCCTTTGGCAGTCCATGGTATATTCAATAATCATCTCTGGCACCATAATTCAAAAGCACCAATTCTTCTCTGTCTCCCTTGTTCAATCTCCACCATGCACAACCATATGGTGTGACTGAAAATACCATGGCATGAGTCAGGTGCACCTTCTTCTTCAATGTGATATCTTTACTTTTCAATAGTCTAAAGAGATACTTTGCCACAACTATTCCCAAAACAATGTGTCTTTTCATTTCTTGAGTGCTGCTTCCATAGGTCTTCATTGTAGAACCAAGTAAAGTAAAATCATAGACAAACTCAATCTTTTCTCCATTTATTGTGAAGTTGCATGCTGGCCCAGTTGTAAAGACTTTTGTTTTGTTGATGTTCAGTCACCATCCATACTGAAGGCTATGATCTTTGATCTTCATCAGTAAATGTTTTAAATCCTCTTCACTTTCAGCAAGCAGAGTTGTGTCATCTGCATAACACAGGTTGTTAGTGAGTCTTCCTCCTATCCTGCCACATTCTTTCTCATAAAGTCCAGCGTCTCAGATTATTTGCTCAGTGGATAAATTGAAGAGATAGGGTGAAAGTATACACCCCTGATGCACAACTTTCTCAACTTAAAGGAGGAAGTGTTTCTTTGTTCTATTTGAACAACTGCCTTCTGGTTCATGTACAGAATCCTCATGAGTATAATTAGATGTTCTGGTGTTCCCATTTTTCAAAGTGTTATCCATAATTTGTTATGATCCACACAGTCAAATGCCTTTGCATAGTCGATAAAACATAGATAAACATCTTTCTGATATTCTCTACTTTGGGCTCATATACACCTGACATCAGCAATGGTGTCCCTGGTTCCCTGCCCTCTTCTGAATCCTGCTTGATTTTCTGGTAATCCCCTGTCTATATACTGCTGCAGTCACTTTTGAATGATCTTTAGTAAAATTTTGCTTGTGTGTGATATTAATGATATCGTCCAATAGTTTCCACATTCATTTGGATCCCCTGTTTTGGGAATAGGCACAAATATGGATCTCTTCCTGTCAGTTGGCCATGTAGCTAATTTCCAAATCTGTTGGCACAATCATGTTAACATCTCCGATGGTATTCAATCAATTCCTAGAGCCTTGTGTTTCACCAGTTCTTTCAAGGTATCTTCCACTTCATCCTTCAATACCATTGTTTACTCTTCACATGCAACCTCTTAAAATGGTTGGTCATCTACCAATTCTTTTTTGTATAATAACTCTGTGTATTCCTTCCATCTTCTTTGATGTTTCCTGCATCGTTTAGTATTTTCCCCTGTGGAATCTTTCACTACTGCCCCTCGAGGCTTGAATTTTTTCTTCATCTTCTTAAGTTTGAGAAACACGGAGCGTGTCCTTCCCTTTTGGTTTTCTACCTTCAGCTCTTTGCAAGTGTCATTACAACATTTGTTTTGTCTCTCGAGCTGCCTTTTGGAATATTCTGTTTAGTTCCTTGACATCATTATGTCTTTCTTTTACTTCAACTTCTCTACATTCAAGGGCAAGTTTCAGAGTTCCTTTTGACATGTAATTTGGTTCTTTCTTTTTTCCTGTCTTTTTAATAACCTTTTGCTTTTTTATGAATATTTTTCATGTTATGCCACAACTCATGTGATCTTATCTCATTTGTATCTAATGCACTAAACCTGTTCTTGAGGTGGTTTCTGAACTTAGGTGGGGTATACTCAATGTCGTACCTTGGATCTTGTACACTTCTTTTAATTTTCTTCAGTTTCAGTTTGAACTTGCATTTGAGAAATTGATGGTCTGATCAGCAACTGGTCTTGTTCTGACATTTGATATGGAGCTTTTCCATCATCTCTTTCCACATATGTAGTCAATTTGATTCCTGTATGTTCCTTCTGGTGAAGTCTATGTGTACAGTCACCATTTATGTTGGTGTAAAAATGTATTTGAAATGAAAAGGTCATTGGTCTGACAAAGTTCTATCATGTGATCTCCAGAATTGATTCTGTCACCAAGACCCTATTTTCCAACTACTTAGCCTTCTTCTTTGTTTCCAACCTTTGCATTCCAGTCACCTGTGACTATCAGTACATCCTGATTGCATGTTTGATCTATTTCAGATTGCAGAAGCTGGTAGTAATATTCTCAGTCATCATTTGTAGCCTTACTGGTGAGTGCCTAACTTTGAATAATAGTCATATTAACTGGCCTTCCTTGCAGATATATGGATATTGTTCTATCACTGATAGCATTTTATTTTAGGACAGATCTTGAGATGTCTTTTTTGATGATGAATGCAACCACATTTCTCTTTAATATGTCATTCCCAGCATAGTATACCATATGATTATCTGACTCAAAATGGCCCATGCTGGTCTATTTTAGCTCATTGATGCCTAAAATGTCAATCTCTATGCACTCCATTTCTCTTTTAACGATTTCTAATTTTCCTCAATTCATACTACGTACATTCCATGTTCTAATTATTAATGGATGTTTAAAGTTGTTTCTCCTTATTTTGAGTCATGCCACATCAGCAAATGGAAGTCTGTGGGGCTTTATTCCATTTCTGTCATCTGTCAGTAGAGATGGACTCTACTTTGAGGAGGCAACTCTTCCCCAGTAGACTTTTGAGTGACTTTCAACCTAGGGGATTCATTTTCTGGCACTGTATCTGACAGTGTTTCTTTCCTATTCATAGGGTTTTCAATGGCTAGTTGTTTCAGAAGTGGTTCACCAGGTCCTTTTCCCTAGTCTGCCTTAGTCTGGAGGCTCAGCTGAAAACTGTCCACTGTGGGTGACCCTGCTGGTATCTGAGATAGCATAGCCTTTACCCTCATTGCAACATGCAAGCCCCTACAGTATGGCAAACTGATGTGTGTTGGGGATCCATCATAAACCTACATTTATATAAATTGATTTTTAAAAATTCAACAATATACCATAGTCATCTTTTTCTGCGAGACCTTGAGACCTAGTCCATTCTTTTCAATAGATGTGTAAGTATTACATAGTGTGATTCTTTTCACTTTTAACATATGGGGCAAAACATATACAAATGTTTATAAACAATTCTAATATTCTTTACCCTCTTACACAATGACTACATTTATCAAAACTTCCTAAGTCAAGGTTGATTGCAGATTGTTTTTCAGAAGGTTCCTTTTTGATGAATAGTGCCCAGTGACAGTGAAGAAAGATGCTTAGGCTAGCATTCAGCATCTTATTCCTCACCTCACAGTTGATGAATGGACTTGAAGCCCTAGGAGTCCCTTTGAGAGCTGTCCAACCTCAAGGATGAGAGCCATTATTCTTTGCTTTTGTGGCTGTTTTCCTTCTTATTAAAACTTTTCAGAAGCATTCACTTATATACACATTGAACAGTATGTTTGACGTGAACAATACTTACAGAAATATAGATTAAGTTCATTTGAAATTCTTATCAATGAACATTGTATAATTTACATATGTAAAAAGTCAAGAATGAGAATTAACAAAATCCCATGAAATAATATTTCTTTTTATAGTCCGCAAATGTCTATTTATATTTTGTAATATAATATTATCAGTAGAATTTGAAATACAACCATTGAACATTTATATTTTTTCTCATCTCTACCCTGACACATGTTTTCTTGTTTTATGGCGATTTGTGTAGAGGTTATGTTTATTACTAAACTACATCACCTTTTATCTCCTTGTGTTGTTCTAAAATTCAATTCTTTTTGATGGAAAATATGAAAAATATACGAATTACTTGGGCCTAAAGTCCTTGTTAAATTTCATTTACATGAGTAACAATGAATTACTGTCACAAGTCTAATTCCTCTGACAATTGCTATGACTGTTCTTAAACAAAACAAAAGTAAAACACACACACACAAATTTAGCATACCTGGCAATAGTACATGTGAGCTGAGAACTCTAGATAAGGGCTGGAAGCCAACACAGCTTCACAGATGTATCCCAAGAAAAACCATGAACACCAAGCCCTAAATTTTGCTTCTGAAAATTTCTTTCTTAAGATCGTGTCCTGTTCATGGCAACTCAAGCTAGTCCCTTTACTACTACAAGACCAGAAGTTAACAATGGCACTGTTGTCAACTACAACCTGGGATCAACCTAATATGTATATGAGTATTATTTTATTCGAGGCAGAAAAAAATGTCTTTATTGTGAGGTCTTCATAAGCAATTTGACTATATGTTCCAACTTTAAAAGGTGGTTATACCAGAAAAAAACTGAAAGCCAGGGAGTGGATACAGCAACTCATAATAATGTACCAACCATGGGAGTGAATTTTAGAATGAGGAGAGAGAGAGAGAGAGCTCTGCTCCTGGAAGACTGCTGTGACTCAGGCCCACGTGGCCCTTGACATTATGGAGTTGACAACAGTGGTTCTTAGAAGAACAGTGGCTGGTTTTGTTCCCTTACTTTGGGGGGTGCCAGAGAGTTGAAGTTATTTATGAGTAAAACAAAGTAAGATGGGTCCAGCTTAGCCTGCTGAGGATCTCAGCAAGCTCCACTGTGGCAATTCCTATGGGAAATAAGGAGCCCATGAAATCTTCCCATCTCCTACAGACTTGCCCCAGTGTTTGAGAGGGCAACATCTGTGGTGACTATTTCAGTCAACCCCTCATACTCCGGAAGCCCTCAACTTAGTACATGTGCTTAGACATACCTCTGAGATTCTGGTACTTCTGAGCCATATCCTGGATTATTTAGTGACACCCATATTAAGAATGGGCAAAGGTGGTTAGGCATGTAGAGGAGAAAGCAGGGAAAGGGTTGTTGGAAGAGGCTAAGTCTATCTATTCCCCACATGCCTGTCAGCTTGTCATGCAGTGGGAGGTTGTACGTTGTTGTGATGCTGAAGGTTATGCCAGCAATATATCAGATACCAGCAGGGCCACCCATGGTGGACAGGTTTAAGCTGAGCTTCCAGACTAAGACATATTAGGGAGAAGGACCCAGCAGCCCACTCCTGAAACAATTACTATGAAAAACCCCATGAACAGCACAGAAACACTGTCACATATAGTGCTAGAAAATGAGCCCACCAGGCTGGTAGGTGATCAAAAGATGACTGGGGAAGAGTTGCCTCCTCAGAGTAGAGTGGATCTGAATGATGGGAATGGAATAAAGCTTCCAGGAACCTCCATTTGCCAATGTGGCAGGACTCAAAATCAGAAGAAACATGGTGGCTACAACAAACAAACAAAAAAGATCATGTGTATGGCACAGTGTCAGTGTTTTGTTCTGTTGTATACAGGGTTGCTATGAGCCAGGCCAGACTTGATGGCACCTAGCAAAATAAACACAAACAAGTCTGTCTATGTTACTCAATGTGGAATAGTCGGGGTAAAAACAGGCTGAAAAACTGACATAAAGAATGCAAGTTTTTTACAACATTTGGGCAAAAGGGAGACTGAAGAAAATGTGAAATAAAAATTTGAGAGGAGAAAAAAATGAGATGCAATTGTTCGTAAATTAATAATTTCAATGTTACTTACTGTCCTTTTAGGAACTAGAGTTAAGAGCACTAGCAATTCTAAAATAATG
>VMDO01012597.1:0-61557 GCA_007922755.1 Pedetes capensis | reverse complement strand
AGCCGGGCGTGGTGGCGCATGCCTGTAATCCCAGCGGCTCGGGAGGCGGAGGCAGGAGGATCGCAAGTTCGAGACCAGAGGCAGTTTGCGTAACTTAGCGAGACCCTGTCTCAAAAAGTAAAAAAAATGGGCTGAGGTGCAGCTCAGTGGTCCAGCACTTGCAGAGCATGCAGGCGCGAGGCCCTGGGTTCAACCCCCAGTACCGCAAAAAAAAAAAAAAAAAAAAAAAGAAAAAAAAAAAGATTTCCAATTCTTCTTGAGACTAAATAAGACCTTTCAGACAGTAGATTAAAACCTTGTATTTTTGGAAAGTAGAATTGTTAGGTCAGAAGGCATACATTCAGTTTTCATTACAGACAAGATACTAAATAAAATGTTTCTCATAGGCTAGCAAATCAGACTTTAAATTTGTCTGTATTCCTTTCTGTGTATCCATGTTCATGATATATTGAAATTATATAGTTTTTTGTTCTTTGAGTTTGTTCTATAGCATTTTAATATTTTTTGACCCAGCTGACGTTTTCCTATCTATGGATGCTTTTGGATTACCTTCTCAGAATTTCCTAAGTGTGGCAGCATGCAGTGTTTCACATCTGTAATTGCACCAACTTGGGAGGCAGGAGGATCATAGGTTCAAGGCCAGAGGCAGCCTATATAATTCAGTGACCTCAAGGTTAATTAAAAACAAAAACAAAAAACAAACAAAAAAACACCAACAACAAAGGCAGAGGGTGTAGCTCAGTTCATTGGTAGAGCACTTGCAATGTGTGCGCAAGGCCCTGGGTTCAACCCCCATGTACTGAAGAAATGAAAGCAAAAAACCTATGAGCTGCTTATTTCTGGAATTTTCTACATAATATTTTTGTGTTGTGGTTGAATGTAGGTAACAAACTGAAAAGTGAAACCCGAAATTAGTAAGTATAAAATAGCTACTTTAAGATCATAGTTGTCCATCTTATTATTGAATAAGTGCTTACCTGATAATTTGAATGTTGGGGCCTTTGAACTAATTACACCAGTAATATAAGTGAAAAAACAATGAGAGGTTAACGCAACTTTCCTCATTCATTTTTTCTTTTAAACGGTGCTATACTTTCTCAAATGACACAGCTTCAAAATATAAGATAAGTTTACCAACAAAAATTTATTTTCTGTTCTTTCTCCTTTTCCTGGAAGAAAATGTGCATGCTTTCACATTTTTTATTATATATGATAGGTAGCTTACATAGAAGACAAACCATGGATAAAATTGTTATAGTATATATTGGATTAACTTTCCTGGATTATTAATGATAGTACGACTGGTTTTTTTGTTTTGTTTTGTTTTTTGTTTGTTTGTTTTGGCAGTACTGGGGGTTGAACCCAGGGCCTCATGCTTGCATGCTCTGCAAGTGCTGGACCACTGAGCTACACCCTCAGCACATTTTTTTACGTTTTGAAACAGAGTCTCGCTAATTTATGCAGACTGCCTCTGGTCTCAATTTGCGATCCTCCTGCCTCTGCCTCCCAAGCTGCTGGGATTACAGGTGTGCGCCACCTTGCCCAGTACGACTATTCTTATTCATTAACTTGTTGAAGTATTTCCTCTTAGGATTTGTGTTTTTGGTCTCTACTAGATTTTTCCAGTTAAAATAATTACATAGTTTTGTGGTTTTCAATGTTGGTTGCACCATAGAATCATTTTGGTGACTTCAAACATAAACATAAATCTTGTTCCATATCCCTGGTGATTTTTGGCTCAATTACTTTGGGATTAAAAGTCTAAAGTAATTCGGAGCTGGGCACAATGGCACAGTGGCACAGGCCTGTAATCCCAGCAACTCTGGAGGAGGAGGCAGGAGGATCGCAAGTTTGAGAGCAGAGTCAGTCAGTCTGTAATTTAGGGAGACTCTGCCTGTCTCAAAACAGTAAAAACAGTGGGCTGAGAGTGCAGCGCAGTGGTCCAGCACTTGGAAAGCATGCAAACATGAGCCCCTGGGCTCAATCCCCAGTACCACCAAAAAAAAAAAAAAAGAAGAAGAAAGAAAGTCTTAAGTAATTCTAATGAGTAGTTAAATTTGAGAACTAATAGTATATGGTATATACGTTTGAAACCACGGTATTTTTAATAATTTTAAGATAATTAAGCATACTTGCTACTGGTATGTGACCACAGTCATCTGGACCCTGCTCCATATACCAAGCAGATTCCCAAAATACATGCCTTTCATTTTGTTTTTGTTTTGTTTTTGTTTTGCTTGAACCACGTCCTCACTATGTAGCTCAGGTTGGCCTTAAATTCAAGATCCTTGTGCTGTAGCCCCTGGAGTACTGAAATTCTAGGTGTGTGCCACCATGCCTGGCTTGTTTTTTAAGTTTCCCAATTATATCTCATCAACCAGATTTAGGATACATTTAGAAAAGCGCTTTGGAGTAGAGAAAGATTTGTCAATGTATTCCCATTGAATCTTATAATAGCTGGATGGTTGGAGCAAGTTTGTAATGTATTGAATTCTTTATTCCTTCAGTGTAATTTAATAGAGTTCAATCTGCTTTTAATATGTAAAATAAGGATAATATTTATCCCACTACGGTTACGATTCCAAAGACATTTGTCACAACAAATTATGGCTAACGTGAAGAAGAATGGGAATACTAGAGTATTTAATTGTACTCATAAGGAATCTTTACATAGACCAGGAGGCAGTTGTATGAACAGAACAAAGAATCACTGCTTGTTAGGAAAGGCATACATAAGGGATGTATCCTTTCACTGTATGTGTTCAGTCTCCATGCTGAGTAAGTTATCTGATAAGCTGGACTTTATGAAGAAGAATATGGCATCAGGATTGGAGGATGGCTCATGAACAACCTGAGTTATGCAGATAACGCGACTTTGCTAAAAGTGAAGAGAATTTGACATATTTACTGATGAAGATCAAAAAACACAGCCTTCAATATGGGTAGTAACTCAAAATCAAGAATACAAAAATCCTTACAACTGGGTCAGTAAGCAACTTCATGATGAATGGAGAAAAGGTTGAGGTTCTCCAAGAGTTTGTTTAACTTAGTTCTATAATCAACACCCATGGAAACAGCAGTCAAGAGATCAAAAGACGTGTTCCATTGAGTGTTTTCATTTTGTTACACATAGGGCCACTTGAGTTGGACCCAACTCAATGGCACGTATCAACAAACAACAACAGTTATGATGCCTATCTGATATGGCTGTGATATTAAAGGTTATTTGCAATTTAGTCTAAATTTTACTATGATGTTATATAAATCATCTGAGAATAGGAATTTATTTTTTTAAAAAATCCTGTGGATAATTTATGTTCCTTTTAGATACTTCAGGCAACATAATAAAGAGAAAAGGACAATAAAAGCAAGCAATAATTTTGCCATCCCAGAATATTTTAATATTTTATTTTTAAATATATGCATGTGTACACATATAATTTTGAATCTTAGAAATATTTTTAGGACTTGGAAAGCTTATACACTATTTCTTCGATGTCCAGTACAAATAAACTTTCATCTTACCTTACTCTGGTAACATGGTTCTTGATATGGCAGGGATTGGTGATAGTGTCTGAAGCTGGGGCTCCATAGTGAGTTTGAAGACAGCTTGGGTTATGGAGCAAGACCCTGTGTTACCAAATCAAAAAGAAGCTGGTTGCTGTGGTGCACGCCTGGAGTCCCAGTGACTCAGAAGGCTGAAGCAGGATTGTAGGGTTGAGGCCAGAGACATCCTCCACAATTTACTGAGAACATGTCTCAAAACAGAAAGAAAAAAAGAGGAGGGTGTTTGGAGTACAGCTCAGTGGTAGAGCACTTTCCCAATATTTTCAAGGTCCTGGATTTAACCTGTGGTACTGGGTGTGGGTAGGGAAACAAAAAAAGATGATGATGGAAAATGGTGGTATTCACATGAGTATTCAGCCTCTTTTTCTTTTTTAGTGATTTAGGCCTCATTACCCGTCTTTGTGAAACATTGACTAGTGCAGCAGGCATCTTATGCTGATTATGTTGGAAGGGATGTTGTTTGAGTTTTATGCATTACTCTTACCGTTTGGTCTGCTTTTTAAATACACTCTGCTGGTGTCTCCCAAGGCACCTTTCTGGGCTTTTTGTTTCCTGCTGAGGAAAAATGTAACTTGTTTAAAATTGTAAACCAATGAGTCAATACAGTTGTCGTTTATTCTGTCTGGGGAATGTGCCATATGGTATCGTCTCTCCCCCACCCACCCCCTTATTTTCCCCCTGGAGGGCAGGGTCTTGTTTGGAACTCCCTATGTAGCCCATGCTGGTCTCCAAACTAGTGATCCTCCTGTCTTAGCCTCTGGACTGCTGGGATTATAAGTATGTGCCCAGCCCAAATACAGGGGCTCTTCTCTGTGTTTTCTTTTGTTTCATTTTGTTTGTTTTGTTTTGCTTTGCTGTGCTTTGGTTTGTTTTGTGGTGCTGGGCACTGAACCCTGGGCCTCTTGTATGCTAGGCAAATGCTCTCCCACTGAGCTACATCCCCCATACCTATGCTATGTTTTATGTTAATACTGTTACTTCCCATTTTAATTTCTGTCATAAAGATGAATTGTAGTACTCTATATACATGAAGAAACATACCCAGAAAGCATAGTTTAATTACATAGCTTTCATTATAAAAAGATTAATAGAGAAAAAGAGGAGTTACATGTATTAGCGTGCATAGGTCATTAAATATATTTTCAATAATAGTGAATCTCTTGCTCTTTGATATAAGAACAGAAAGAGAAGGTAAAAATATTAATATGCAATTAATGTTTTATAGATCTAATGAGACGTCAAGAAGAACTCAGACGTTTAGAAGAACTCAGAAACCAAGAGTTGCAAAAACGGAAGCAAATACAACTAAGGTAAAAAGGATATTATAACAAACATTTAAAAATACTTGTGGTTCATGTTGTGTGTATTAATAAAAGCTTCTACCACCCATTAAAATCAAGTTGTAGAAGTAGAAAAGTACAAGAAATAAAAAAGAAAAAAATTATTTCTTTTTAACCACACACAGGAGATTATTCCACAATCTATTCCACAATGGTTCTGGAATCCTTCAGGTGATTCTGATGCACCCAGAAGTATGAGAACCATTGTTGTTGTTGTAATGAACCTGAAAGTTTGAAAACCACAGCTCCCTGAGGTGAAGGAATTTCCTACAGAAAGGCATTCTTTTCAATTTCTTCCTTTTTGTTGTTCCTTTTTATGTAAACATATGCACATTTCTTTTACTTTCTCCTTTTTTTAATGTTGAGCCAGGGTCTCACTGTATAGCCCAGGCTGGCTTGGAACTCACTATGTAGCCCAAGCTGGCCTTGAGCTCTTACTGATCCTTCTGCCTCAGCCTCCTGAGTGCTAGCATTACAGGCATCTGGCTCAAATATCTTCTACTTTTTCAAAGAAAAAGAAACCTGTGCTCCCGTAATATAAAATCTTATCTAGATGAGTCCAGCTTTCTCTTCTTGTATCTTGCTGGCTAGGCTTTTTGCAATAATATTTAGCTGACTGCCCTCCTCACCCCCTAAAAATAAACCCAAATAACTGTGTGGAGAAGACCCAAAATAAGATACAGTATAACAAATGGACTTGTTAAAAATGCGTGAATTATCACATGGAAAAGGTAATAAATAATTTGGGGATACAGTACCTTTACTGGCCACCCTAAGAGTAGTGAAAAGAACTATGATATATACATTCTGCAATCTAGTTATTTGTATGAGTTTAGTAGTTCCAAAACTGCATTTTATTTATACATTTTTTGATACAGGGTCACCCTGTGTAGCCCATGCTGCCCTTGACCTTGAATTCCTTCTGCCTCAGCCTTCTGAGTGCTGGGGTGACAGGTGTCTGGCACCCTACTCAGCATTGTTTTTGTTTTTGTTTCTTTTTGTGGTACTGGGGGGCTGGATCCAGGGTCTTGTGTATGTTTTGCAAGTGCTTTGCTACTGCACTGCACTTACAGCCTCTTTTTTAAAGTTTTTTTTAAATCTTGACACACGGTCTCCCTAAGTTACACATGATGGGCTGCCTCTGGCTTTGATGTTTCAGTCCTTTCTGCCTGTGTGTCCTGAATTGCAGACATGAGCCACAGCATCGCCCCCCCCCCCTTGGTGTTTTATATATGTATATTTTAAAGTGAACAAATTAGTAAAAGTAGATAATAATACCCAGGTTTCTCATTGGAGAAAGAAGAAAGGCTAAAATTAAAATGAATCCTGTGGTGATGGATTGGAATTACAGTTATCAGTATGAACTCTGTTTTTTAGTGTTGACAGATATGTGCAAAAATTAAAGTGTGTCTTTACATGAAAAGATATATGTACATATATTTCATGGCTCTATCCACTGAGAGGGCTGGGGTTTAGTTCAGTTGGTAGAGCGCTGCGCTGCAGTCTCTGAGGTCCTGAGTTCAATTCCCAGCACCGCAAAAATGGGAGAAGGGCCTGGCAATCCACTCCCAAGGCAATCCTGAAATAGTCAGCCATTGAAAACCCTATGAGGGTTGCTATGAGTCGGATGGCACCTAACAACAACAACAACAAATCCACTGAGAGGCCCTAGAAGCAGTGTTGTCCCTGTGATAGTGAACACATCTCGTTCCCACATCTTTGTTCCTAAGCAACATTCTCTGATAAAAGGAACCAGGGAGCCAGGTGTGGTAGTACACACCTTTAATCCCAGTTAGTTCAAGGCTAGCTTGGTCTACCAAATGAATTCCAGGACAGCCTGGGCTCCATAGTGAGACCTTGTATCAAAAAAGAAAAAAGCAAAAACACCAAAAGGAAGGCAGGGCATTTTGGAAGTGATTGATTCTAGGACTGAAAATCCACGATGAAACCAGGATATCTTGTGCTGGAGAGTGAGGAAATGGTGCACAAAGGATAGGGCATATCAGAAGAACCAAGGAACCAATGCCGCAGAGCTACTAGTGGTCAAAAGTGGAACAATTTCAGGGTAAAAAGGTAACATTAGTTTTTAAGCCACCATTTCAAAACCATTTATGATTAAATAAATGTCCATGAGTCAGTACTACTAAAAGGATTTGAACAATAAATAAATGATAGAGAAAGGACAGCTCCTCCTTACAGTAGGATTCCAGTGAATAAATGCAGAAGGAATGAAAGAAAGTCACTGAAATACTACATCAATAATTGTTACAGACGAGTTATTGGTGGATGCTAAAGTTGATGGAAAAAATCTTGAGAAACAGGACTTTTGCAATACTCTTAATAATATTGTATGTAATATATGTAGTGTGTATGTGTGTGTATGTGTGTGTATATATATATATATTGTTTTTGCCAGATATGCATAACTTCATTTTAGTTATAAGGAAACACCAGCAAATCCAGATTGAAGGACTTTTTGCAAAATAACCAGTTATTTTAAGAGTTAAGTTTGTGAAAGAGTGAAAGTAGGAAGTAATAATAATTGAATGAAATGTGACATTTTAATAAGTTCCTGAAATTGAAGGAGGACATTAGTGGGGAAGCTTATGTACTTAAAATGTTGTTGTTGTTGTTGTTGTTGTTGTTGTTGTTGTTCTTAGGTGCCATCGAGTCAGACTCTTAGCAAGTTTTTCAAGTTTAATTTTGTTTTGTGATACTTGGCAACTGAACCGGGGACCTCACACATGCATAGCAAGTGCTTTGCCACTGAGCTGCACCCCAACCCTCTTTTGTATTTTTTAAATTGAGACAGGGTCTCGCTAAGTTACACAGGCTACATCTGGCCTTGAACCTGGGATCCTCCTGCCTCCACCTCCTGAGTTGCTGAGATTACAGCCATGTACCACTGTGTTCAGCTTGTTTTTGTTTTTTGAGACAGGATCTCATTATGTAGCCTAGGCTGTCCTTGAACTCCTATTGATTCTCCTCCCTTAGCCTTTTGAGTATTGTGATAGTAGGTGTGTGTCACCATGTGTGGCCGTTCTTGGTTTTCATAATTTTTGATTCATGGTTATGTAAGATATTAATGTTAGAGAAAACTGGATGAGGTATATTTAGGGCTTTTGAACTACATTTGTAGTTTCCCTGTAAATCTAAAAAAGTTAAAAAATGAAAACAATATTTTCAGTGTTGGAGATAAAGTGGGAACAAAAGGAAGAAGCTCTGCTACTATAGAACAGAGTAAGGTGTTAGGTCTGTTAAAAAGAAAGTAAAGTACACGGAAGTAGTATGGAATGTGTGTGAGGTGGGTTTTTGTTTGTTTGTTTGTTTTGAGTCAAGGTCTGGCTAAGTTGCACAGGTTACCTCTGTCCTTGAACTTGGAATCTTCCTTCCTCTGCATCTCAAGTTGCTGGGACTTCAGTTATGTCCCCTTCAGTCTGGCTGGGAACTTCTAATAGGTTATCTAATGTAGTGATAGGGTGTAATATTGGTTGCCAGATGTGAGAAATATTCTGTGGACACAGCAGTTTTTTTTAATGCATGATTTTTTCACTATGTAATCTTATTTGCAAGGGTATTAGATTTTGTTTAGAATTCTGATAACTGCATACAAATAGTAATGTTGAGAGGTAGGAACCACTGGTTTAAGAAAGTCTATTTTGAGAGATATTAAAGAATTTATTTGGGCCAGGTGTGGTGGTTCACATCTGTAATCCCAGCGACTCAGGAGGCATAGGCAGGAAGATCAGAGGTTGGAGGCCAGAGAGAGCCCGCATAACTTAGTGAGACCTTGTCTCAAAATAAAAAATAAAAAAGGGAATTAAGGGTATAGCCCAGTGGTAGAGCATTTGCACAGTATGTATGAGTCCCAGCATTCAACTCCTAAGAATTTATTTGTAGTACATATGATTTTTGTTTTTCTTTCATTGCTACAAATAAACTACTAAGTTTTTTGTGATGCACTTACTACTTTAGAGGCTGTGGTAGTACAGAAGGACAACCAGGGCAACAGACTAGGTGAGCTGGTTCTACCTGTGACATGACAGTTTAGTAGGAGTTCATTTATTTTGTACATTCACTTATTCATTCCTTTTTTTCACATCCCCTTACCCACCCAGTCATCCATTTCCTTTCTTAAATTATTCAATATATTATTGTAAAATCCTTAGGCTATCTGGGCTCTTTGATAGATAAGAGGGCATAGTGCTGAAGAACAACAGCAAGGCAGCTTGATCCACTAGACATCATAGCTTAGTACCCAGAGCCCCTCTGTTTTTCAGATCCCTACAGAATTATTTGAAACATGAAAGTAGAGGGCTTCAAATTAAAATAAATTACAAAATTGAAGTTTTATCAATTTTCAATTAAACGTGTGAAGGATATTTAATTTTGTCATACTTATTTGTTCCTCTTGTGAATTTAACCTAGATCGTAATCCTTGATTTGCAGAGATAATTTATGTGATGGTAAACTTAATCTTTAAAATATCTTGCAGAAAAGCAAAAATTGAAAGCAAGCATATGGACAATAGGGAATGTTTCTGCATGTTATTTTAAAATTTAAGATGTGAAATGGTCCATGTTATGATCACCAGGATGGTATTCCTGTTTCTCAGATTATTCCTATGTGATATAAACATTTTCATACTCTTCAATATTTGTACAAATGAAATATATGGTTTTTTACCACATATTAGAGGTTTCACAAATTATGCCGGTTGATGTGTGATCAAAAATGTTATAATAGATATACAATGGAAGTAGCAAAAGCCTTACTACTCCGTGCCCCACCAACATTTGTGAATAATTTTAAGAAAGAAAACAAAAGAATGAAATGTGTGTGTATGAGAGTAGGGGTTTACTGAGAATTAAACATGGCATGTCCCACGTGGTAGGAGCTTTACCACTGACCTCCACTGTAGTCCTGGAATTTTGTTCTTTTATTTGCCTTTTTTTTCCTGTTGCCCACACTCTTTCATGTTGATAAATTAAAATCTATCTCTGCAAAACTTGTGTTCCTTATACACAGTGAACTTTGTCTTCCATTTATACTGAATAATGTGTCTTCAGCCTTTTACAGATGGTGCCAGTATGTATCTTTGTACACATGTATCATACACTTTTACAAATATTTTTGTTTAGTTTACTCATAGTAGGTTTGCACATTTAAAATTACACATTAGTCCTTGGCCACCAAGATCATTGTGTCTGCAATTCTAGTGACCTAAAAGCTATGAAATTGTGCTGTTCAAATGTATCACTTAGTGACAGAGTCCAGCATGAGAGGTGGCAAGGCTTGACTGGAATTCATGTTGTGGTCATGTAAAACCTTTAGTTTTTCAAAGAGTATGCATGTTCATCTTACTATGTGTGATTGATTATGGGGTGGGGATATAAATAATAATGACCTTTTTCAAAATCAGAAAAACTTTGACTCTTAAAACACATTTGGCCCTACAGTCTTTTAATAAGGAAATTTTTACTTGTAACCTATGTTCATTTTCTGCAGTGTAGCAACAGGAAAAGTTGTTTTGTTTTGGTACTGAGGAATTGAACCTGCGGCCTCACACATGCTTTTTGCAAGCACTTAACCACTGAGCTGGACTCCAGCCCATTTTTTTACTTCATATCTTGAGATAGGGTCTCACTAAACTATGTAGGCTGCCTCTGGCCTTGAACCTGCAATGCTCCTGCCTCCCCGACCTGAATCACTGTGATTGCAGTCATGAGCCACTGCACCTGACTCAAGTATTTTCTCAGCAGTAGAATTTATGAAGGTATTAATGTCCAAGGAAGAGATTACCCATTAGCCCGAGTTTATATTTATTTATTTATTTATTTATTTATTTTGCAGTGCTGGGTTGAACCCAGGGCCTTGCACATACTCTGCAAGTACTCTACCCATGAGTTGCTCCCAGCCATTTATTCATTCATTCATTCATTCATTCATTCATTTAGTGGTACTGGAGGTTGAACCCAGGGCCTTGTGCTTGCATGCTTTGCAAGTGCTGGACCACTGAGCTGCACCCCCAGCCCATTTTTTTCCTTTTTGAGACAGGGTCTCTCTAAGTTACTCAGACTGCCTATGGCCTCAAACTTGTGGTCCTCCTGCCTCCACCTCCTGAGCTGCTAGGATTACAGGCGTGTGCCACCATGCGATTCTAGTTTTCATTTTGTAGCAGGGTCTCACTAAACGGTGCAGGCTGCCTCTACCCTTGAACTTGCAGTCGTTCTACCTCTGCCTACCCAGTTGCTGGGATTACAGGTGTGTACCATGCCTGGATTTTATTTGTTTTTGAGGCAGGGCCTTGCTCTGTATTACAGGCTGTACTTGAGCTCTCTGTAGCCCACACTAGTCTCTAAATCTGGATTCTCTTGCCTTTACCTCCTGAGTTTGGGGATTATAGGTGTGTGTTATCATACACAGCTTTGAAGATTTTTTTTTTCTGTTTTTTCTTTTTTTCTTTTAGGTCAAACCCCCCCCCCCCCCAAAAAAAAAAAATATTGTGGGGTTGAACCAGGGCCTCATGCATGCTAGGCAAATGTTCTACCACTGAGCTGCATCCTAACCTCTTGTGTATTCTTTGAGACAGAATCTCACTTTTTTTTGCCTGGTCTACCTCTATCCTTATACCTGTGATGCTCCTGTATCAGATTCTAGAGTTGCTAAGGCAGGCAGGCATGCACCATGACATCTCGCTGACCTTGAAGAGTTTTTAAGTGAATATAGTAGAATTACACTTTAGAGAGTTTAGACAAAAGTCTGAAAATTGTCTAGATTTTGCTTGAGCTTTCTTAGGAACATTGTCTCTTCATGTGATTTTACATGAAGTCCCAATAATGAATTTTTCCTCTGGGAATGGAAGAAATTATTGAATGAACTTGTGTTAGATGGCAAGTTGTACAACAAACAAAAACACAGAGTCTTGAAATCTGAGAATTATGCTGTAATTCTGAATGTAGAAAGGTGCTTATATGAATAACACGGAAAAGGAGACCTATTGACATAGCATCAGCTTTATATAGCTTTTGCTATTTAAATTACTGTGACTTTTTTGGGTGAGTGGTTTGTCTACAGCTGCACCACCTTGGCATCCAGTCTTGTCAGATCTTAGGAGCTAACCAGAGTCAGGTCTGTTTGGTACTTGGGTGGGAGACCATCTGGGAATACCAGGTGCTGTAGGCTTGGGAGGAGGACCTGGTAAACCATTCCCAAAACAATCAGCCATTGAAAACCCTATGCTCAGCAGAGAAGCAGACAGTATTGCCAGGCATGCCACAATATTGGGTAATGTTTGGTCTGTTGTACATAGGATCACTATGGGTCAGACCCAACTTGACAGGAACTAATGTTAACAGCAACAGTTTCTGGGTAGATTTTGAGTGTCTTCAAGAATTCTATTATGGTAAAAGTGACTTTCCCCCTTTTATAGTGAGAGGGTATAGGTTAGAAGTTTTTTGGATTCTGCTGCTGCAGCTGCTGCTGCTGTTCTGTTTTTTTGCAGTGGTGGGGGATTGAACCTAGGACCTTATTCATACTTGGCAGATGTGCCAGAGAGCTACATCCCCAGCTGCTGTTTTTATTTTTGTTTGTTTGTTTGTTTCAGACAAGGTCTTGCTGTGTACTTCAGTCTCATTAAACTTGCTATGTAGCCTAGCTGACCTTGAGTTTGAGTTCTTCCTTCCTTCAACTCAGGAGTGCTGGTATTACCATCATGTACCATGTATCTAGCTTGATTTCTTAAATGTAAGCATAGTTCGATGTTGTCACTTTGTTTTTTGGTTTACCCTGGTTAAGGTACTTTACTTCATTGGTTTATCTGTTAGCTTGGAGCAAAATAGAAGAAGAAGAATAAATATAGAATGGCACAGGCAATCCATAGTCACACATTGGGCATAATGTAATTTATAGAAATTCTTTTGTTTTACATGAAATAAATTGCCCATTGTCTTATGTATCATAGTGCTAAAATTTTTATTTAAAAATCTTTCAGACACGAAGAGGAGCATCGTCGCCGTGAGGAAGAAATGATCCGACACAGAGAACAGGAGGAATTGAGGCGACAGCAGGAGGGCTTTAAACCAAACTATATGGAAAATGTAAGTAAAATACTTCCTAACTAAAACAATGTCATGTTTTCACCAGTGGTCTGTATTTGGAATTAGATTTGGTTTATATAAGGTATTTTTTAAAGTTTTTCTGAATTTGTCATGTTTGCTGAACTAGTGATTTTCTTTTTAACCTTTTATAATTGTACATACTAGTTCTAAAGGTAATATTCATGTTTTTCTAATTTTCATTTTTTTAAAAACCATGCTACTAAATTGGAAATGTTGATGTGTGCATCGTCTCTACTTGACCATATACTATTATTAACAAGCCTTTATTTTGGAAGATTCCTGACATATACAAAAGGAGACTAGTAGGTGCTCATTATGCACCATAGCAGCTCTAAACACATGCCTGATCTTTTTTATCTTTAAGTATACCCATTTTCTTAAACTAATTTTTATATGTAATATATGACTTCATACATTTTCATTCGTATTTTCAGAATGTATCTCGAAAAGATAAGGACTCTTTTTGAGTACCTTTATCATTTCTTTAAAAAATTTCAATATGTTGATAGTAGTTAAAACTCACATTTGCACAGGTCTTATAAATGACTTTCTACAGTTGGTCTTTTATATTGCTTAGTATGTCCATTTTTTATCTAGAGGCTTTCTTTCCTTTTTAAATTTTTTATATATAACTTTTAAGGAACAGGATCCTCATAGAGCATGTCACATGCATGATTTTTGCTGATTAGATACTTGCATTAATGTTTAACATTTTACTTTATCCTTGAATTTACTACAAACTAGCATTAATTCAGAAATCTGAATTTGATCCAGGTTTTTGTTTTTTGGGACAGGATGGCAGGGCAAAGGAGAATACTTCAGAAATATTACAAACTTAGGAATTAATGATAACTAACAAAGAGTTGTATTGTTCACCTTGGAAGAATGCCAGCTTAACTCATTATTCTGAAAAATATTTACTGTTATTTTTTTCTCTGATATCACAAACTATTATACTTTATTAAGAACCTAAACTTTGAATGTAAGTTTTTGAGTCTAAAAGCATTAATTGAAGTCTTTGGTACTTTTTCCCCTGGCCAATCTGTCCTCATTCTTTTGTCCCTAGTAAAGTTTAAAAGTTTTTAATAGAAAGAATATACACATAATATTAAGTAAAAAATCCTTTAAGAATTATGTGGCATTTAAATTTACTTAAAAAAGGTTTTCATGATTTGTCATACTAAAGATTTAATTTGATTTTTTAATTCTGTCACAAAATGAGTTGAATTAATTTTTTAAGACTTGAATTTTCATCGTTTAATTTCAAGCATTATTTACAGTGCCCTTTTTCTCCTTGGATACTAAATACCTGCATAATGACAATTTATACTGTCATCTTAGGTATTTTGGTTACATTTGAACATAAATTTGTAGGATTTATTGTGAGGATACTGTATGGTATTATAAAAGAATGTGGAATTTCAGACATTTCCAGGCCCCTGTTTGAAAAATAGGAACTACTGCTGGTTTTATCTTCACATAATAATCACATATAAACCATGTGTGGTACATTTCTAAGGAAACTTCCGTTGAGGTTTAGGAAATTCTACCTACTTCTTTTGTTTACCTAAGTATTTACTAAAGGACTTATTGTAAAATTGATGAAATTAACTTCGTTAGTAGTTTTCCTAACATGAACTTTGCGTGTTTGGAGAGAATACATAGCTATTTGTAATATTAAGTTCATAAATAATCACTCCAGTGGACTTAGAAGGAAATGATTAAGTAAAATGTATTCTGTTGCTAAACTTGAATTAAGTTGGCCATCTCATAAATTCACTTGTAGGTCCTATTCCTTGAAAGAAGCTACTATTTTTTGAAATAACTATGAAAGATCATATTTTTAGATGTTTAGTTGTACTTAATATAGATGTAATTAATAATAGACAACTAGTTTTAATTTACTTTTCTAGCTTTTTGTTTTGTTTTTTGAGACAAGGTCTCACTATGTAGCTCAGGCTAGCTTTAATTTTACTTTTCTATCTTAAAAAGTATTTAGAAATATTGCTGTATTTAAATTCAAATTATTGCATATTCTTATTTTAATTTTAAAACATCTTGTTTTTACAATTCACTTCAGTAGTAGATAAAACTTTATAAATATCCAGTGAACTTTGAGAATACATGAATTATATATTTAGAAATACTCATGGTGAGTTTGTTGGCCCTTCTAAAATAGTTCATTTATCTTTGACAAGTGTATGCTAATAGGAAAGGATTAGATAATGTATTTAAATATTAAAACATCTTTTCAAGTTGTTGCAGAATACATGTTGCATACTTGAATCAACATGGAATAATTAATTGGGCTAGAGCAGCTAGCTATATCCTGGGATCTCTGCCCATTTTCCTTTTATTGTACCACAAAAATAAGGATGCTCCCCTGACCCCAGTAATGGAAGTTGAACCCACAGCCTTGCACATTATAAACAAGTGTTCTACCACTGTGCTTTACCCTTAGCCCATTTTTTATTTTGAGACAGTTTCACTATTTGCACAGGCAGCCTCTGGCTTCAAACTTTCAAACCACCTGCCTCACCCTCATGAGTAGCTGGGATTATAGATGTGTGCCATGCTGCTTGGCTCCTTATATTTTTTAGAAGACTGTTGATAAAAGGAAGAAGGTTGAGTGGGTTGCCGCACACCTATAGTCCTTGTCACTCAGGAGATTGAAGTAGGAAGATTGCTTGAGTCCAAGAGTTTGATGCAAGCATGGGCAATCTAATCAAGACCCCATCTCACAGAGGGGGGAAAAAAATGAGAGAGAGAGAAATATTAGACACTGTTTCTGACCAAGAAAAAGTTTAAATGTTTACTCTCTGGTCCTTTTAAAAGGTCTGTTGAACTTTGGGCTGGAATTTGTGGTGGTGTTAATTTATGTTAGATAAGCTGCAAAGCCCTTAATTTCTTAAAGAGCATCCTTAAATGAATGTAACATAATTTATTAGCAATGGAATTAAATATTTAAAAGAAAATAGAGTCCTTGTACTTACAGAGTAGAAATTACGTGATTCACTGTGTCGGAGGCTGAGGCAGGAGAATTGAGAGTTTGAGGCTAGCCTGGGCTACATGATGAAGCAAACAAAACAAATTGTATGATCAGGCACAAGGTTTTCTGTCATTTTTAATTTCTAGCTTCATAATGCTTCTTGTTACTAGAAACTAACCCCATACTGAAAGAAGCATTAACAAAAGTTCTTTTTACCCCTTAACTATTTTGTGTTAATGGGAAAACATTGTGTTAACAGGAATATATTGAGGCCGTTGCATCAGTTATTCTTCATTTATTTTGAAAACTATTCTTAGAAAAAAATTATTAAACAATTTTGATCCTTGTTTTGTTTTAGTTTATTATTTTTTGTGTGTTATTTTAAACTTTGAAATTAGGCTCTTTTATGCTTTCTCTTTTTTTCACTGTTTTTTTAAAGGGAGGAATCAAGTGGTAAGTTCAGCTTGTCCACTTCTTATTTCTTCTTTATTTTCCTATTATATTCTACCACATCTAAGAGTGTGAGACTATAAATTATAAAATAAATATCAATTTATGTGCAGCTCAATTCTGGTCAGGAACTGAAACCTTATGCTCACCTTGCCTGCCTCATTTGAGTATTAGAAAGAAATACTACTCTGGGAGCTGGATGGATGTTAACTCAGAACTTGTCTTTGTTGTAACCCAAACAGCAAGCTCTGTTCCTGCTCTCCAACTCCAGTTCTCCGCCTGTGCACCACTCTTATAAGCTTCTTGGGGCAGCCATTTGGAGTTTGTGATGTCACGATGATGTTTTGGGCTAGCCAATTAGGTGACATCAGGTGATACGATGTGGCCAGAAATTCGAGGAGGGACACGCCCTGGCTGCATTGGTTGAGGGCCATCTTGCTTCACCACGTGGGCCAGACCTCCTGGGCTGGGTCCCAAGGCTCTAGCTGGGTGTGCCTATGGCAAGCCATTAGGGACCATTTTAACCGTTTCAGTCTTAACCTCATGGACTCAAGATGGTTGTGCTGCAGCAAGTCACCTGACTGTCTGCCGTGCACCTCAGGCCTCGAGGTGGGCCAGATCAGCCTGGAACCATTCAGACTCAGAGCTGTGCCCTTTCCCTTCTTCTCTAGGCCGCATTCCCAAAATTTACATTTAATATCTTTAGGAATATTTTTTAATGTGAGAAAGGTAGAGGAATATATTATAGCTGGTCATTTTTTGGTTATCATCCAATTTATAACATGGGAGTATTTTTAAAGAGTTTCATGGATTAAATCATCACTTTGTCAATTTTAAGTGGGCATTTTTATTTCATACCTTTTTTCTCCTTAGGAAAATTCAAACTGATAGTTGCTGTTGTAATTATAAACTAAACATACTGCTTACTCTTGTAGAATAACATTTTTGACTACCTTAATATGTGTTTTTATATTGTGTCTTAATTACATTTACTTTATCTTTACCATGGTGTAGAGTTTATTTGACCCATTGTCCAGGAGTATTCCCAAACTAAAACTTTTTACTAGGACAAGTTTATAGCTTTTGGACACATCACAATTCTTTCAGAAACAGTGAGAATTTTATGGAATTGTCTTTTATGATTGTGTTGTGATTGTTTTCATCTTAAGTTGCCGCACTTAATGTAAATAAAGTAAGTTTAACATGTAAGTACTGCAGGATACCAGTCTTCCTAGAAACAATTTGCATCGGTAGATTGTAGGGATGAGGTATAGAGAGGAAGGAAGGAGACATGGCTCAGTCAGCCTGGCTTAAGGCTTATCTAGCCCACCTCAAGTCCTGAGGCACATCTGGGACTCTTTTGTGATTCTCTGTGGCACACCCAGCTTGAGTCCATGAAAGGCTCTCAGTTGGCACACCTGGCTCTAGTCCACAAGGTCTAGGCAAGATGGCCCCTGCCCATGCAGCTAAGGTGTGTCCCTTCCCGAATTTCTTACTGAGTCATCAGCACCCGATGTCATCTGATTGGTTGCTTCAGTCACCTGATGTCACCTACTTGGCTAGCCCAAAATGTCATCAAGACATCACAGATTCTGACTGGTTAACCCAAAAGGTTTATAAGTACAGTGCGCATGAATAAAGTTGAGTTCTAAACTGCCATCCTAAAAAGCTCCCCAAGTGGTGTGTCTCTGTTGATTCAAGAGTAGAGGGGTTTTGTGTGTGGGGCTTCAATTCCCAGCCGGGCAGAGCCCCACAGTAGATTTTAATTTGAATATTTTGGTATTGCGATTTCTTGGAGTAAACTTAGCTTCTTGAAAAATTGTGAATATCATGAAAATATCCAAGTATTAGTCTTATTCTGGGTTTAGTAATTGTAGTTATAAAATAATTTGTTTAGGTAAATTGGGGAAATATTTAGCTAAATATTAGCTAATTACTTTTAAAAGCTGAGCCCTCCCCTCTTCTTTTTGTTACTATGGTAAATATAAATACTTGCCTTTCAGTAAAGAAGGAAAGTAGGCTTACAGATCTGTTTCAAATGTCCTATGTTAATTTAAATGTATACTTGATTGGGTATTAACACATTTTTGATCCTTTATGAGTAGTTGAGAACCATCCTGGAGGTTTTAACACTCACACATAACAAACTTGGAAATAAAGACATATGTGCTAAGGCAACAATTTGACCCAGTTGTGTTCCTTTGTCAGAAATAATCAGTTTGTAGCACTGTGGGGTCTATGAATTAAGCAAGGCCAAAAACATTGAGAAAACATCCAGAGACTGGGCTTTGTAGCTCAGTGGTAGAGCCTATGCCCAGCGTCCCATGGCACCCCCCCACCCCCCCCACCCCCGCCCATTTTTTTCTCCCCAGAGCCTACTGGTTTTGTGTCTTTTCCAAGGATAGTTTGAAAAGTGTATATCAAACACTCAGGAAAGCTTTTGAAAAATGTGAGTCCCAGTTGAGAATAGTGATGCATTCCTGTAATCCCCATTACTAAGAAGGCTGAGGCTGCCAAATCTCAAGTTTGAGGCCAGCCCAGGCAACATTTTTGTTGTTATTTTGAGACCGTCTCTGGCTGTGCTGCTTAGACTGCCTCTAGCCTCAAACTCACATTCTTCCTGCCTCAGCCTCCTAAGTTATTGGGATTCTGATTCATCCTGGGCACCTTAATAAGACCCTTTCTCAAATTGAAAGCGAAAAAGGGGTGACGATGTAGTTCAGTGATAGAGCCCTTGCCTAGCATGCCCAACGTGCACAAATCCCTAATACTGCCAAAACAAACAAACAAATGGATTCCTGTATCTTAAACCTATAAACTAAATATTTTGGTGTGTATAATCAGAATGCATTCTGATATGTTGTCCTTTGATGACATTTTTTTGTTAAATCCATTGTTACCAAATTTGTGACACACTTGTTAAAACTTAAGAAAAGTGCCTGTTCCACTAAGCATTTTGATTCAGTATATCTGAGGTGGAACTACTGGCCCTACATTTAAAAAAGGTCTATATGGATTTGTATGGAACACAATTTTTAAAATTAATTAATGAATTACTGCATTACTGGGGGTTGAACCCAAGGCCTTGTACTGTACTAGGCAGGAATTCTACCACTGAACTGTGTCCCTGGCCTCTTTTTATTTATATTTTGAGTCAGGATCTTGCCAACTTACTCCTGCTGTTTCTGGCTTCAAACTTGCCATCCTCCTGCCTCAGCCTCCTAAGTTGCTGGAATTGCAGGTATGCACCATAGCACCCAGTTAGAACACAATTAAATAGTACAATATTTTATGTGAATAGTTCCCTGTGGATTTGGGTATGACAACCTTGAGTTGGTCTTTTAAACCTCATGTGCAGGGAGTATTGTCTCAAACATTGCATTAATTTTTAGTCTTTTAATCATTTCATCTAGACCAGGGGTCAGCAGACTAGAGTAAGCCAGACTGAATCTGCATGCTGCCTGATTTTTGTAAATAAAATTTTATTGGAACTGTAGTTTTAGTTTGTTAATGGCTGCTTTGACTGGCAGAAGCTGTGTTTAGTTGTGACATAACTGTATAACACTGTATCAAGACTGTATGGTGGATGGAGCTTAAAATATTTATCATTTGGGCCTTTACCAAAAAATGTTTGCTGATCCCTGAGTTAGAGCCAATCTGAGAATTCGGGGGGAAATTCTGTAAAAAAAAAAAAAAGTGCCTTGTGTTAACTAAACTCAGAATTTGTGAAATATAATGCAAATTAATTAATGTATATGTTTTTTTCCAGTGTTTTTAGAAGGCTCACTGAGCAGATCACCTCATATCCTAGAACCAAGGTTCCTGAGGAATTCAAATTAGTGTCCCGAAGGTTCATAGGTAGTCTTGGTTATAAATCAGAGCAAAAGTTACTGGAAGAACTGGTAAAGTGTCACTGTCCCACACTGACTCATTGGAGTTGCAAATCTTTTTAGTTTTAGTCAGTAGAGATATAAAGCATTATTCTTTCAAATGTTACTTCCTCTTGATCAGTAGTATCACAATTGGCCTGTTATTTAACCTCTTTGCATTATTCTCTTTTCCTGTGTCCTATATATGCATTGTTTACCTTCCCCCTTAATTTAATTATAACCTGGCTTCTCCTGGTACAACATGTACAAAGTTCAAAACAGAAGCACTAGCAGCAATAAAGTTTCATTAATTGGTTCTGGCAGAGAGAGATGAACCCTATTGTTTCTTATTAATGGGGGGGGGTGCATGTTTGTTTTCTGAAATGACCCATTAATTTTTGAGAGGAGAAGTTGCAATTCGTTGGCTTCCACATGGCTGTCACTTCTCTTGGTTTACAGATTATGTAGCTCTAGCAAGTAATTTGATTGTGTTGGAGTGAAAAATTTCAGGGGGCAAGGATCAGAGCCTAAACCAACTTGAACATTCAAGGGACATTTTTTCCATGAGGGTTTTAGGGCTTCTTGATCAGTGTATGGAAATAATTGAAGAACTGTGTACTGTAAGATTTGGTTTTGGATTTAGGTGTGACCTGCCTGGACAGTTACTATCTACTGCTTAGTGTATGGTGTCCCGGTCCCAATTATTTTTAGACATATTTGTGAAAGTTAAAATGGGTAATTTCAGTAATAGTGCAAGTGGTGTTATGTAGTGTCCTAGTTGTGAATGGTTTTGGTTAATATGTTTTTATTTATTTTTTGACTAAAGTAATTGATTACTACTACAAGCCAAGGACCAGAATACTTCAGATAGTACATACTTGGAACTTGACCTAGACAATGAAAACAGAGATATGTAAGTTTGTAATGTTTATACATTCTTGGAAATGATCTTTAGGATTTGACAGTTTGGCATATTTTAGTTGAAGGTATATGTCAACCTTAACTAGATGTTGAATTCTTTGATCATTTCTCAAAAGGATTATTTAAAAGTTTTTATAATGTCAAATCATATGTAGAGAATCCTTAGAAGTTTTCATCCAAAATAGGACAAACAAATATGAGTACTATTTTAGCTTACTTTTTTCATAGCAGATATAAAACAGGCATTGTTGGGTGATCCAGGCTATATTGTGACCTGAATCATATGTTATGGTTATGAATAGTGGTTTTCTTTTCTCTGTGGTATCATTCATATTTAAAAGTTTTTTTCTGAATAAATACAGATGGAAACAATTATAGAGTCTCTTACATTCTACATACTCTTTTTTCAGAGGACACTATTGCACTTCTTATTTCTATGGCATTGTGGGTAACTAGTGCGGTTTTTTTGGTCTACCTTCATTAGTTTCATAATCCAGGAAAATTTCCACGTCTCTTTTTTTCTTCCTGGAGAACCTCTGTCCATACTTGGTTCATCTTACTTCAGAGTCCCTACCCCCTCTGTGATCCTGTTGTTTTTTAGTAGGAATCTTTTTGTTTGTTTGTTTTTTAAGTACTTACCAGGTTGAATTCTATATTTTTTTTTATTCATTTTGTTGCCTACTAATTGTGCTCGATGAGTTCTCTGAGGTCAGGAATTACATATTTTTCATTAGAGTTATTTAGTAAGCTAGGAGAATTAAATAGTAGTCTGATGTCTTGTTTTTCCAATGCTAGTGCAGATGGTTGTGATGACACATGCCTTGTTATCCCAGCACTTGGGGTTGAGGCAAGAGGATCATGGATTCTATACTAGTCTGAGCTACATAGCGCGACCTTATCTCAAAAATAAATATTAAAATAAAATGTCAGTGCAGCTCAGTCATGGTTTTCAGTGTTCTTTATGGGCCACCATACCTTGGTATTTATTGAGTATTAATGTCTTACATTTGGTAGTTTGGAAAACACAGGAGGGCACTGAGATCTAACTACTGATGTATTTTTATAAATTTCATAATAGAATCATACAATGAAGGGCAGTTTTTAAGAACAGTCAAAGAACCAACATTTGTGTGTGTGTGTGTGCTTGGTTTTCAGCACAGCTAGCTTTTCAATATGCAGATCCTACTTAAATATCCCTTCAGAGTATTAGATTGACAGGAAGACTCATTTCCATTACAGAAAGAGGTTTTCATTTAGGAAGAAAAATTTGTTCACTGTCTCCTGCATTCAACAACATAGTGCTGAGCAGTATAGAGGATTTTAGAGGATTTTAGGTGTACTTATTTTCTTATATGGAGAATGTTGAGAGATAAAGCTAAAAAGTTCTGAGTATTTAGAGAAATAAGTTCTCTACTGGGATGTGTTAAGTGTGCTATCAAGAAACTTGCTTTGGGTATTTTCTTATTTAAATTTTTAACTGATACAATTGGTTTATTATTTTGCTGTGTTGTAGGACTACCTCATGTCTTTTCATTTGAAATGGTAAGTTCTAATAATTTTGGTTTTGAATGGTAAGAACTTATATTTAGCTAATGTTTACCTTTTTTTGAGAAAGTGGACGAGAGTCAAGAGTAGAGAATAAAAGTGGTTCCAAGCTGGACACGTTTTTTGAAATGCCTAATATGTATAATTACTAAGACTGTTATTTAATTATTAAGTAATTTGAATTAATAACAATTCTAGGAAAGCATGAATAATTTACTTGTGCTTTGTGACATTAGTGTATTTGGAGCCATATTATAGGAGTTGTTTTACATGTTGATTATACTTTTGAATGATTTTAGATCAGTATGTAATATCTCCTCAGACACAGATCTCTGTAATATCACCCAAAATGTCAGGATTTTAGTCTAAAATAGATAAAGGAGAATGTTAATACCGGTACAGCATAGGAACTTCATTTTGTAAGCATGCTCTACTGATGAAATGTCTTTATCTGAATTAGGCTCTTGATAATATTTTCAGTCTTTAACATTTCTAATAACTGAAAAATATATGGGTAAGTTTGCTTTTCTGTGGTATGATGTCTTACTGTATACCATGTTTTAAATCCTATTTTTTCTGGTTGTAAATGTAACCTTATTTTTCATTAGATAACTTCTTTCTTTGCCATATTATTGCCTTTTCTAAATCTTGACTTTACAATTGATATATTTGTGATAGGAGTTTCTTATAATTACAAATTTTAAATCAGTTTGATTTTTATTTTGGGACACTCCTCATTTTTGGGGGTTAGCAGTGTTGGGGAGCTGAACCCATGGCCTCATACATGGTAAGAAGTACTTCACCACTGAGCTGTACTTCCGACCCATTCTTTATTGTTTATTTTTGAAACATGGTCTTGCTAGGTTGCATAGGCTACCTCTGGCCTTGAACCTGCCATCCTCCTGCCTCAACCTTCCCAGTCTCCAAAGCACCCAGACAACTTTAATTTAGTTACTTTGAGTTGTCTACTTAGAAAAAAATGTTAATTTGTCAAAATGTCAAAGTTTTTAGCTAACTGTTAAAAGATAATCTATCTAATGGTGGCTTGTGCCTGTAATTACAGCACTTGGGAGGCTGAGGCAGGAGGATTAACTTGAGTTCGAGGCCAGCCTGGTCTGCATAGTGAGTTCCAGTCCACCCTGAGGCACACAGTGATACCCTGTCTCAAAAAAAAAAATAAAATATAAAATAAAAAATTTATTCCTGAAATATGTACTTAATTCCTCATACATTGGAACTTATATACCTTGTGTTTCTTTTATACTGCTATCTTCTTTTGATGGGAACAATTTGGAATTGCTTTGTGTGGGGTGGGGGGTACTGGGGGTTAAATCCCCGGTTTTGCGCTTGCATGCTTTGCAAGTGCTGGACTACTGAGCTGCATCCCCAGTCCATTTTTTAACTTTTTGAGACAGGATCTCACTAAGTTACACAGACTACTCTGGTCTCGAACTTGTGATCCTCCTGCCTCCGCCTCCTGAGCTGCTGGGATTACAGGCGTGTGCCACCACGTCCAGCTCAGAATTGCTTTTTATGCAGTTTATATTCTTTTGGTTCAGCTTTCATACCTTGACTTGACCATACATAAAAATTGGTTAGCTTTGGTAAGAAAGAGGTTATGGATAAGGGAGTACAAACCAGTACTTTTTCCATCAGTATTATGTGAGCTTTGGTAAAAGTTGAATAATAGTGCTGTATTTGTCTTATACTGATACCATTGCTCATTTCCTTTGGAGTTTGGAGTAAAAGAATTAAATTTGAAGAATAATTAAATACTACTGATAATTCTAGGTTTTAAAAGTACCTCTTCAGCCAGGTATGGTGGTGCAGGCCTGTAATCCAAGCACTCCGGATGCTGAGGGAGGAGGATCAAGAGTTTGAGGCCAACTTGGGATACTTTACAAGTTATAGGCTAGTCTGAGCTACAAAGACCCGGTCTCAAAAACAAAACAACAAACACAAGAATAACAAAAACAGAGTATCTCTTTCATAGTGTTTCTGAGGACAGTTGAAAATAATAATTGTGGATGTGTTTTCAGGTATATGCATTAAAGTTCTGAACTGAATATATTTGTTTAAAAATTAATTTATGTAAGATTCATTACCTCTTTGTGTCCTGATGTGATTACATTTAATTCAGTCTCAGTTACAAAACTACTCTGTGTATGAAAGAACAGCCATTTTGCCATATATTGAGTTGAATTTTGACAATATCATCAGAGTAATCTTTTTATTTGTTACCTAAACCAGGCTTTAAAAATACTTTATTGAGTGAATGTAGTTTAAAAAGGTATAAGCTTCAAGTCACTCTACTTCTGTTTGTTATTGCCTTCCTTCTTTCCTTCCTCCTGTCCTTTTTTTCTTTTCCAGTACTAGGGATTGAACCCAGGGCCTTGGGCATATTAGACAAGCACTTTACCATTGAGTTACATTCTCAGCCCTGTTGTTTTTATTTCTGATTGGATATTAAACAAGGAAGAATTTTTATTCCATGGGCATATATTATAAATTAAGGTGTACTGTGATTGAGAGAGAAACTTTTTACCATTTCTTTTTTGGGAGAGGGTCTGGGGATTGAAACTAGGGCCTTATATATGCTTAGCAAATGAGTTACATCCCCCTGCCCTAAGTTTGCTTGTTTCTTTGTTTCTTTTTCTCTTTGTCCGTCCTTCTTTTCTTCTTTGAACTTTTTTGAGATAGGTCTCGCTATGTACCCCTGGCTGGCCTAGAACTTGCTGTGTAAACCAGTCTGGCCTCTAACATGGGGTGATAGTCCTGCTTCTGCCTCCCAACTGCTAGAATTTGTAGGTATGTGCCACCACACCTGGCTTAGTAGACTTTTTTGGCATAGTTTTAGATTTATAGCAAAATTAAATGGAGGTTATGGAGATTTTCCATATACCTCTGTCCCATATATGCATAATGGTGTACATTCAGAGGGTTTTGACAAACATAATGACAGTTACTTATCATTATAGTATCGTACACTGTTTTCATCCCCAGAAATATCCCCTGTGCTCTGCTTATTTATCCCTCTTAACTGGCATTCATGTTTCCTTAGTCATGTCTTTTCTAAGTATATTTAGAATTTCTATGTATATTTAGAATTATACAGTGTGTAGCCTTTTTAGATTGACTGCTTTCATTTAGCAATGTACTTTGAAGTTTACTCTGTGTCTTTTCATGGCCTGAAAATTGATTTCTCTTTAGCATTGAATAATACTTCATTGCCTGGATGTACAGCAGCTTACCTATTCATTTACCGAAGTACATCTTGATTGCTTTCATGTTTTAGCACTTAGGAATAAAGCTGCTATTAACATTCATGTGCAGAGTTTGTGTGGACAGAAGTTTTCAACTCCTTTGGGTAAAAAACAAGGAGCGTGATAGCTGGATCATATGGTAAGCGTATATAATTTTATAAGAAACTGCCGGACTGTCTTGACCAAAATGGCTGTATCATTTTGCATTTGTACTAGCAAGGAATGAAGATTCTTGTTTTTCTATCCATGCCAACCTTTGCTGTTGTCAGTAGTTTTGGATTTTGGCCATTTGAATCATTGTATAGTTGTATCTTGTCTTAATTTACAGTTCCCTAATGATAAGTGATATAAAGATTCATTTAAACAGTCATAAAATGAGGAATATTTTCCCCAGTATTCATGGGTGAAGATGTTTTGAAATGCCTGTATTCGAATTGAAGGGGGTAAAACCATATATATAACCATATGTATTAAAAGATTATTTTGTGTTTCATGAATTACTTTCCTCTTCCCTATCAGTGAGTTATATAATGTTTTAAGCATTGTTTTTAGTTACCTGAATTAAATGTGTTAGGTATTCCAGGCTTTGTCTATTGGTTACATTGGAATATTTACACGCTGTTACTTGAGTTGACGGGAGAAGGACATGGCAATCCACTCCTGAAGCAACAATTAGCCATTGAAAACCCTAAAAGCATTGCTATGAGTTGAACCCGACGGATCGGCACCTAACAACAACAATTACTTGAGTTGAATAAATGGAAACATTCCTTTTATTCATTTTTAGTTAAAACATACATACTTTTAAAAAGATTACCCTCTTCAGTATCTTTTTTCCATGTGTGAATAATTTCTTGGCAAAGAGGCCTAATGTCTTCTGAGATTTTATTCCTATTTTCTTAATATTTTGTGTAACAATAAATTTTTGTTCCATGTCTAGATTTCTCATGTTAGCCAGTATTTTTGATTTTTGGATGTTAGAGTTTTTATTTAATGTTTCTCATAAAAGTTTTTAATTAGTTATCTAATAAACTTACTGTTCTTTTATGTAAATTTCTCTAGTAAAGGAAGAGATAAATATATACCATTTTCTAACTCATCTTAAAGCGCTAGGTGTGATATATTAGGAAATTTATTTAGACATTTATTGATAAAAAGATTGAATCTTGCTACTTGCAGAACTTAATATTCTTTTCTGTAGTATTACGTTGTTTTAGTGGATTTAAATGTGCCAGATCATTTTCATCATTTTCTTTTTTGAACCACAGAACCTAAATAGCCAGTGGTGATCCTTGGGCAATTCTTAGAAGTTTCTTTAGAGATAAATGTAGTAGTTGATTGAAGAAGACTGTCAGTTGTGGCTATCAAGATGGCATTTAAACCGGTGTCGTAGTTTATGTCTGTAATCCCCACTGAGGCAGGACTGCAAGTTCGAAGCCAGCCTGGGCTAGCTAATAAGATCCTGTCTCAGGAAACCAAAAGAAAGGGGAGAGGGAGACTGCATTCATTTAAATTTAGATAGAAATATTTGATGAACATACCTTGTCACTTGGCAGTTAAGGCAGCTTTTATTTAATTCAGCGTATCCTAATGTTTAGACATTCATGTTATACTTTATTTTTACCTTTCTTGAATACTATATGATTGTTTTAAATTGGGTTGCTTTAAAAATGCCCTCTATATCTTTAAAATTATAGACTGATATCCCAAGTATTAAATATTAAAGGGAAGAATGTACTTGTACAAAAAATAATGCCAGTAGTGGCATGTGTACCACAGTTTGGAAAATTTCTCACATTTTATATTTTCATTAAAGAAGACTGACTGGAACTTTAAAAACAGTGATTCTCACACTTTTTGGCCTCTCAGTCCCTTTACACCATTAAAAATTATTGAGGACTCCAAAGAGCTTTTTGTTTAGATTTTATCAGTATTTATCATATTAAAAATTAAAATTTTTAAAGAAAATGTTTTGCACCAAGGAAAATATCCTTATTTTACATTTAAGTGTCTTTACTGTTTGACTTCAATGTAGTAGGAAAAATGGCCTTTTTTTGTGTTGTGTAACCTTTTTAATGTCTGCTCTATACAGAATGGTTGGCTTCCAGCATTTGCTTTTGCATTCCATCTGTTGTAAAAAAATCTTTTGGTTAAAACTCATGAAGAAAATCTGCCTTGTGTGGATAAATCGTAAAGAGAAGAATATATTAACCTTTTCAGATAGTTGCAGATATTCTTTGTCTTAAAAGTACTCTTCTGTGTTAAAATCCATTAATCTTCCTTGAACATCATGTACCAGTCATTAGAAAAATATTGACACTTAAGTAGATCATCCAAATGTTCATTTAATTTATTGTACAAAATTAAAAAGAAATCACAGGTCTTAATATCAATCTCCTTAAAAAATATATGCCAATTACTGAAGCCAGACCTCAGTTTGGTAGATGATGGTGTCTCAAGTCAAAGGATTATTCCTTGAAAAAAGTGGCTCATTCAGCGTGCATCCCAAATCACCTGGCTGATTTTGAAATAATCATCCTACTTTATAATGCAACAGAAGTGTTCTATGCGCATTTCCTGTTTTGTTAGGCAGAATATTAAAAGCATCTGCCTAAGGATAGAGATTTAATAAAATTATTAATTTTTATTCCTTCATCCAGGTACTCATAATGGAAAATCTTAAATTGTAGTTACACATCAGTCACAAATACCATGATTATTAGTAAAAATTGGTTGTAGGTCTCCTGATTTGTGTGAAAACATCGGGAATCCCGCCCCCTCCCAGCACTGGGGGTTGAACCCAGGGCCTTGTGCTTGCATGCTTTGCAAGTGCTGGACTACTGAGCTTTGCCCCCAGCCCATTTTTTTGACTCTTTGAGACAGGGTCTTGCTGAGTTATGCAAACTGCTTCTGGTCTCAAATTTGTGATCCTCCTGCCTCCACCTCCCGAGCCGCTGGGATTACAGGCGTGCGCCACCAAGCCCAGTGGAATCACCACCACCGCCACCCCCCGCACCCCCCTGCCAATACTTCTGCATTTTTGAACGTAGTGAATGTTGATACAGGGAAAAGCCTGGTAAGATCATAGTGTTTTACCGTATTATAACTGTTAGTGTTTATAAAATTGAATAGTTGTGACTTTGCACTTCCTGAAAGCACCCAAGGGACTCTTAGTACTCTTTCATCTATAATATGAGAACTCTCGTGACCACGAAAGTTGCTTTGACCCACGGTTCTGGGAATTAGCTATACTTTGCTTCCTTTTATTGGTCATCTCTTAATTTATAACTACTTTCAGGGAAAGACAGAGTTTTATAAACACTATAACTTACAAACCTTAACTTTTATTAGGCTTTTGCTGTTGGAATTCCATGTTGGTGGTGGTTCTTTGTGTGTATGGTGTTTTGTTTTTGAGGCAGGATCTCACTGCCTACCCGTCCTTGCTGAGATCCTCCTGCCTCTGCCTCCTGAATGCAGGTGTGCTTCAAAACACTTGGCTTTACTATTGAAATTCTTGAAGAATGAAGGCACCTTCTGAAGGTGAAATTTTATGAACTCTGTTAGCAGAGTCTTACAGGCCAGCTTTCTGTGTGAATTTGAGTAAGTTGTTTAATATAGTTCTGTGCTTCAGTATTATCATCTCTAATGTGGGATAACATTAGACTTGCCTTATAGTGTTGAATCAATAGTTTAAAACTAAGTTTTCATCATTGCTTTATTTTATGGCATTGAAATCTTTTTGAGATGTTTAATTTCAGCTTAAACTTCAACTCTTTGTGGTTAAAGTAATAATGCATCATTAACATTTGTTTTTAAAAATCTTACATCATGTACCAGTACTCAGTTAAAATATATTAAATGTAATTTATAAGTGAAATAAAGGTCTTGGATTGCTTTTTAGATGGTATACAATTATAGGGAATGTCTTTAAGCGATTATTTACATGGAATGAATGAACTGAGAAATGCTGTCTTAATTTCATTTTATAAAATCACTTTAGTACAATGTTCCTCTTTTATATTTTATGAGAAGTACATGACAGTGGACATCTAGAAAGTAACAACAACCTGAAGAAATGACTAGGCAGCTCTGAACTTCTTTTATTCCAAAAATTGTTATAAAATGATCTATCATTAAACTGCACCCTGGGGTGCACACCTATTAATCCCAACAACATGGGAGGCAAAGGCAGGAGGTTCATGAGTTTGAGGCCAGAGAGGACCTGCACAACTTAATGAGACCCTGTCTCAAAATAAAAAAATAAAAGTGAGACTGATTTGGCATCTCTGTGGTAAAGCACTTGCTTAGCATGTTGAGGCCCTGTGATTAACCACCCAATACAGAAAAGTAAAACAACAAAAAATCTATTATCAAATTATTTTGTCTCTTTCTTAAGAATAAAGCCGTATGAACTAGCATGTAGTAATTTTCCTTAATGTACTGTTCAACATTACTAAATACAAGTATAGTATAATCTACAAAATATATTGGTATTTTAATACAGTGACATGCTATATTAGCATGGACTATGCTAAGGTAGGCTGGGATTTAGCTCAGTGGGTAGAGCGCTGTGCTGCAGTCTCTGAGGTCCTGAGTTCAATTCCCAGCACCACAAAAATGGGAGAAGGACCTGGCAATCCACTCCCAAGGCAATCCCGAAACAGTCAGCCATTGAAAACCCTAGGAGGGTCCCTATGAGTCGGATACCGACTTGACGACATCTAACAACAACAACAACATGCTAAGGTATTCCCATTATCCCATCTAAAGATAGTTGAAAACTTAAGTCAGTTTTTAATATAGCACCAGAAAGGGAATGTTATTGCCATTATTTGTATAGTTGACTTAAAACCGTAGATCTCTTTAAAGTGTTAGCTGTTTACCATGAAAATCTCTTGATGATGAAAATGGGCTTAATACTAATAAAAGAAAGCAGTTAGCCTTATGAACAGTAAAATATTGTTATTCCAGAAAGAGCTATGTAGAACTGAAAAACGTAGAAAGACAATAAAAGATTATTGACTCCGTCCATGAATCAGAGGCCTTAAGATAGAGCATTAGAGCATTATTTATGAGGTATTTGAAAATTGATGTCTCACACAGTGAGAGTATTAGTAGTTATAGTAAAGAGAAGTCCCAAAGCAAATATGTGAACTAAACTAGGTTCCCTGGCCCCCCAAGTCATCATAAGACCTGTGTATTTCACTCTGTGGTGCTAGAATGCAGCCAGCTTCTCAATGACAAGTATCTTGTATTATAAATAATACCTAGAAGATTGTAGGTGTGCCAGAGCATGTTTCACTTTTATCAGTAGGTTCTAAGTCATAATGAGGAAATGTCAGCTTGGTTAATGAGAATTGTAAAAGATTATTTATAGCATCTTTCTATATACTGCTTGATCATTATTCAACTTTGTTTTATTGTCTAGCTTTATTTGTAGATGAGTAATAATTGTTAATAAGCAAGAGTTTTGTGAAAACAAATTTATTTTTAGGAAAGTTGAAATTAAAAAAAATTTTTTAATCTAATTATTTAATTTTGGTGGTTCTTAGGCGTTGAACCCAGGCCTCACATATACTTTGCAAGTGCTTTACTACAGGCCTGCAGCCCCATCCTATTTTTTATTTTGCATCAGGGTCTTTCTAAGTTATGCTGACTGCCTCTCACAGTCTTTCTGCTTCTACCTCCCAAGTCACTGGTATTACAGGTTTGCACTGCTGCACCCAGTTGAAAAATAGCATGATAGATAGAATGGTTAGGTATTTGAATTTTCTAAATAATGTGACAAAATATTTCATTTCTTCATTATGTACTTTTCTTGTATCATAATCTCATCCATTGCATGATAGTACATTGGGCATTTCTATTTTGGTTAAATAGGCAGTGTTTTAAATTTGTGTTTGTTTCTGTTGTGGGAGACCTAACCCGGAGTGCAAAGCAATTTTTGACTGATCCATACCCTCTAGCCCCTTTTAAAATATTTTTTAAAGAAACCATTTGCTGCTTAATGACATTATGTTTCCGTTATAGACTTTTTGCCCTTTATTTTCAGTTTTATTTCTGCTTTTTCACCAATATTATATCATTGAATGGAATCGTGAACATTTAGATTTTAATAAAATGGCTTGTTAAAAGTACAATAATTATGCTTTTGTTAATGTAAATATTGCTGTTTTTGTCTCAATAATCTTCATGATTACTACATTTAATACATTTGTCTGAATAGAAGTGGTAATCAAATCAAAGTGGAAATTTCAATTTTAATATGTTATTAAGTAATTTCACCTAGGGAGTTCATTGAATTCTATATAACTGTTAGTAAATGAGAACTTCTTAGGAACTTGTGTTTGTAATGAAATTTCAAAGTTTTTGAACATCCATATGACCTGTCATGTTATGATTAACTTCAGTAGTGCATTATTTTGGAATTTGTCACGTGAGTTAACACTTTATTCAGGAATTAACATAAAACCACTGCTCAGTAAAAGGAAAGCAGTGCTATGTTGCGCTTTCAATAACTGCTTATAGAGAGTAAAGACTGTGTTGTATATCTGTAGGCACTGGTTGAAATAATGCCTCAGCAGTTAAATAAAAATGCAAGAATAAATTGCAAGTTTTAGATAATGAAAATTGTACCTCTATCTATTTTAAGCCTTCAGTAACCTTGAGGATGAAATAATTAGCCAGCTGTTATTACTAGATTTCCCTTTGCTTGAAACTCTAGATATGTCTTTGGAATAAAAACATTAAAAATAGTTCATCGTAGATTTTATGTTATCTGGCTCATCCATAATCTAATCTTGTAATATAAATTGGATGTTCTAAGCCAGGGAGGCTGAAGGTGTTTTTCAGTATTCTTATTAAATAAATTGTGTTGGAAGATTACAATTTTTAATGGAAAGTGATATCCAATTCACTCTTTTCTTTTTCATTTTAGATGGGAAATGCAAAGTCATAAGATTGATAGGTTGACTGTGACACCTATGTTTACTTACAGAGAGAACAGGAAATGAGAATGGGTGATATGGGTCCCCGTGGAGCAATAAACATGGGAGGTAGGGATTTGAAGCAAAAGACTTCTGTAACTTACTTGTAATTCTTTGGGGGGACTGTATAGTGTTTGTGGTATCTGTATATCACTAAGAAAAGTAACTTAAGTTGTGGAACCAATTCTTGTGAAGGTGAAATCTTTTACATTTGTTAAGTTGAGATAAAATACATGTCTAGATATAAACTTTGGCAGCTAAAGGATTGATTATATTTTGACAGCTTCAGTGAAAGGGACCTATAATTTAGATTTTCATACAAGCTGAAACAAGTTCAGTCACTGCCTGATTTAATAACAACACTATCATACTCTTAAGATCAAATTTCATGCTTTGAAATTGGCTTTGAAATTAACCATGGAAATTGATAGTTTGAGTTGTGCTTTTTAAATGTCTTTAGGGTGTTTTATAAATTTCTATTTTAAACTTGCTTTGTGTCATAAGATAAAAATCTATAAAACTCAAATGTACATGCTGTTTTAAAGATGACATTTCCAGAGCATCCAGTGCACGCCTATCTACTGTGTTCTTAGGATATGTAGTGTGTGAAATAAAACACAGAATGTGTAGAGTGAGCATTTTCCACAATCAGCCTTGTTTTTTTTTTTCTCTCTGTTATATTTTTTAAAGATTTGATGCCAGTTCTTTGACTCCCCTAATTATAAACAACTTAAAGTCGTTTATTGCCACTTACTTGGTCACTTTTCTTAGCTACCAGCAAGTGTAGTTAGTGAGCATCTTTGGTATGCATAGGAAACATGGAACATGGCCCTTGTCCATAAAGTGTTTAATCATGAAGTCAGTATGTGAATATATGAAATAATTGGTGAAGCAAGTACATTTTCTAAATTAGGAGGCATATTGAGAATATAATGATGAACTTGTTCTGTATTTGTCTTTTTAAGAGTAGGGCTAGCATGGTATATAATTGAGGTTTAAGGGCTGTAGGAGTGAGGTTATTGTGGATTATAGACAGTTTCAATGACCATTACTATTAGATTAGATTGTTATTAACATCACAACCAAACTTGAAATGGTGTAAAATTTAAAACCATTTCTGATGGTGCTGAGCGACCTAAATTCTTTTTGCTTGATTAGCAACTTTATGAGAACATACCTTTATTTCCCTTATTTAGTTAGGTATTCAAGAGAATTTATCAGGAAACCATATTGACACTGTCCTAAAAAGTACAACTCTTTCCCCCCTCTCTCTTTTCTTTTACTGGCGGGGGTTAAGCCCCAGGGCCTCACACATGATAGCCACATACTCATACCACTGAGCTGCACCCCTACTCCCTTTTTTATTTTGGTTCAGGGTCTTGCTAAGTTGCACAGGCTCCCTGCCACTGGCCTCAAACTCTCAATCCTCCTGCTTCCACATCCTGAGTTGCTAGGATTACAGGTGTGCACCATGGTGCCCTTCCAGTGTTCTCTTCTTTGGCCTTCAGTGTGAGACTTTTTATTTTTATTTTGTTTTATTATTTTGTGTGTGTGTGTGTGTGTGGTACTGGGGGTTGAACCCAGGGCCTTGCGCTTGCTCTGCAAGTGCTGGACCACAGAGCTGCACCTACAGCCCATTTTTTTACTTTTTGAAACAGGGTCTTGCTAAGTGACGAGACTGCCTCTGGTCTTGAACTTGCGATCCTCCTGCGTCTGCCTCCCCAGCCACTGGGATTACAGGCATGTGCCACCGCGCCCGGCCATGAGACTTTATCTTAATGATTTACTCGTTTTGTCAGCCAAATGAGTTGCTATTGAGCATGTAAAACTGTACTGTCATATGAAGTGACATCGATGGGGTTGGGAGTATAGCTCAGTGGTAGAGGCCTTGAGTTTGATCCCTAGCACCACAGGCACACAAAAAAATGTTACATTGATGGAATGTGGCAGCAGATTTTCTGGTGTGTTGACTGTGGGTATACCATGTGAAACATGGATTATGAAACTACTTTTCAGCAGGCAATGCCAACAATCACTTAGATCTTTAAAATTGATTTATATCTGTGTAGGTAGAAAATGTAAGTACTGAAAATAAGGCTTTAAGCCTACTACTGTTAATTGGGAATATTTGTGAGTTTTCTAAATACTCAAAAGATGTATAATTATTATCCAAACTAATAAGTGCAACAATTATGATTTGTTAAAGAGAAAGAAAGGTGGTGGTAGCAACACACCTAAATCCCTGCACTGATGAGGCTGAGGCAGGAGGAAAGCAAGATCCAGGCTGGTCTCGGCTACATAGCTACACCCTATTTCATTCTCTCCCCTAGACCACATCCCCCTTCTAAAACAAAAAACAAAAAACAAAAAAAAGAAAGAAAGAAAAAAAAAGAGGAAGAAAATTTCTTTTAATCTATTCTTTTTAGGTAAGTTTGTACTAAGAGGCTGTCTTGATATTGTCTTCCACCTCCCTTCATTTCTACATTATGTGTGTCTATTACACATTTACAACTATACAGAGGGAATAGAAATATTCTTGGTTGAAGTGTGTAGATTTGTCAGCAAGTATATTGTGGGATTAAGGAAATTAATCCTTCCTTGAAGTTGCTTGTTTCCTGGTGTTGTTCCTATGTGATGCCAGGGGTTGGTGGGGAGTGCATCTATTTTCTTTAATCTTTTTCTTGAACTTTGCTGTGCCCTTTTAGAGAGTTCAGCTACATTTAGTTATTCTGTAGTGGATTTGAATGAAAATGTCAGCTGTTTTATAATGTATACTTGAGAAATTGAGCTCTAACAAAATTGACCTACATAATGACATACTAGGAGAAAACCCTAAATGGGAATCAGTCTTTATTACAAGTTTTTAATGATATATGAGTATGAGCACTTATAAAAGGGAAATATTTCAAAGAAAATTCCTAAAGTGTATTTGAAATCATTCACATATACATAGATAGATAGTACTGCAGCTCAGTGTTGTAATTAATATGAGATAGATGTATATCTTTTTTTGGTGAGGACATTTGATATATATCTGATCATTCTCTTTTTCAGAATTTTACATCAAAAATATCCATGGTCATGTTATCTGTATTTGGGTGAAGTTTTTAGAAATAAATTTTATCATGATCAATCTTTTCTTTTTTGTTATATTCCATATTTTAACATAAAATTAAAAAACACACATGCCTGTGATCCTAGCACTAGGGAGACTGAGGCAGGAGGATCACCCAAGTTCAAAGTCAGCCTTGGCTACATAGTGAGACCCTGTCACTTAAAAGAAGTTAAAAAAACAGTGCCTCATAATTTTGGAAGGCATTCGATAACTATAGCTATATAAAAATTGTCTTTGTCTATGTTTCAGGGAATAGTTTTCCCTCTTATCATTTACATGCTAATTTTTAGCTATGACTAGAAAAATAAAGGTTTTTTTTTTAAGTGCTAATCTTTTTGTTTATTAAAGCTCCCAAAGTATAATCAAAATTGTTAGAAATTATTTGGTTTAAAGGTAGGCTATATTAGATATTACTGATTTTTAAAACTTTGTTTGAAACTGTTACAGTCTCTTGCCCTAAAATAAGTGATAGTTGCCTTTGTTTTTGTACAGTTCTTTTAGGAATGAAAATTCTAGAGTACAGGTAATGCTCTGTTTAGGGCAGGTAACTGAGTAAATTCCATTTTGAAGGAGAGAAAATGATTTTGATTAAGCCTTCATGTATAGTTTTATAAGTTGTGAAAATTTTTGATGTTTACTAAACTAAGATAGGACAGCTCTAAGTATAGATTGTTTTACATAGATGCGTTTAGCCCAGCACCTGCTGGTAACCAAGGTCCTCCTCCAATGATGGGTATGAATATGAACAACAGAGGAACTATACCTGGCCCACCAATGGGTCCTGGTCCTGCCATGGGACCAGAAGGAGCTGCAAATATGGGAACTCCAATGATGCCAGATAATGGAGCAGTGGTAATGTATCATAAACATTATTTTGATTATATTCAGTGCCATAATATACTCCTGCCCCAAAGGTAACTTCACACTTAATATAATTTGGCATCATTTGTTTTGGCAGCAGAGATGAACAGCCAATGGAGAAAAAGTAATTTTGTGAAGTTATGTTTTAATTTATGAGAGACAATTTTTAAGTAGCCCACAAGTTAGAATTATCATCAATGGCATATTTTTATTCCTTGGTATATAGCGAATACATAATGTCATTATCATTCTTGATTACTTTTAACTTAAGTCTGCTTTTCATCAGCATTCAGTGAAATGATTAAGTATTTTACAATTGTTTTCTTTTCATCTGTGGACTCCTTACCTTTTATGGGGCCAAAACTCCAATATTTGTGAAAATACAGTTTTCAGTACACATTTTTAATAAAATGATCCCTTGTCATGATTTATTTCACATCAGTTCTTTTCATTGTAAAATAATTAACGTTAACTCTTTTGTATATACTCTGAACTTATTTTGTTGTATTTTCACAGAATTACTTACTACATTTGTCACCAAATTTAAGTAGCCAGTTTTTTTAATCTTGATCTGAGTGTGAAGATATCTTTGTGTGGGTTAAATATTATGAAAAATAAACAAAGTTTTTCAGTTGTAATTTCTATTTGAATATTACAAGGTTATACCTTTTATCATTTCCTTTAAAGTTCACCACTATTTAAATGAGGCTTTATAATAGGAAGATATTTTCTCATCTGCTCTTTCTAAATAACACTTAGAAAGGATATTCTAAATAACACTTAGAAAGGAAAATTGGTTGACTTAAATTTTGAAAGACAGTTTGGTCTTGGGACTAGTATATTGAATTTTAAGGTGCCACTACTTATAAGAAAACAGGCAGTACTGACAGTTTAACCCAGTCATGCCATCATTTGTATATCCACGGGAGTGTAAAGAAGACATTAAGACATTGTGCATCTTAGAATTCTTAACGCACTGTCTTATTTTAAAGTTTATTTACTTTAAAATCATTTAAGAATTTGGAAAAATTAGACATGCTAACATTCAGAGTTGTTTAAAATGGTAGTTTGTACAGGAAGGTAAAGTGTCATGATGTCTTCTCTGAACAGATGGCACATATTGCAGTTAGTGTATTTGTTCCTATCGTAAAGACTAATTTCTATGATGTCTGAAGGCTAATGAAAGCATACCGTTTTGGTTAATTTCTTCTTAAAAATATCAGTAGTAACATAAAAGTATTATTAACTAACTCCCATTTTTCTGCTACTTTGCCTGAAATCATGAGCTTTATTTAAATGTCATTGTTGGGAGTTTTTTGCACCTCCATTTTACTACTAGATTTAAGGAGTTCTGTTCAGCCCTTGAAATCAATATGTGTAATTTTTGTTGTGAAACTTTCCAAAAATGTGTGATTCAGATGTCTAACGTGCTATTGTAGTTCGTGTTATTAAGTTAATCAGTTTTTAAAACTTAATCTATTTTCCTAGTGCTAGTCTTTGAATGAAAACATCTCAAGTTTTCATATTGAAATCATATTTCTTTGTGGTTGGTTGTACTAGTGCTTTGTGTCTTACAAGCATTAATGTTGAAATTTTTAGAATGTTTCCTATTTAAAATAGAATATGATGCCACTCCCCGGTTTTATTTCTATGATTTTTAAAAGTATTTTTTTCTGGCTGGGTGTGGTGGCACATGCCTGTAATCCCAGCACTTGGGAAGGAGAGGCAGGAGGATCGAGAGTTGGAGGTCAGCCTGGGGTATGTAGTGAGACCCTGTCTCAGAACAAAGTATTTCACAGCACAGTTTCATGCAATATAAACTTTTTAGATCTGAGCAGTATTATGATGCTGATTAGGCTTAAGATGGCATTTGCTTATGTCAGAATCCGTTTTTTATTTTTTTCCTTCATGAAATTGGGGCATAGTGTTAGTAATTTATAAATCTTCAGATGCTGCTTTATTATTATTTTTTAACATAGTAACTAATTAAATTGCTCCTTTCTTCCTTCTATGTTTGATCCTGATTCTGCTGGACTTTCTGCTGAACTTCATGACACCACCACTTGGGATTTTGCCAATTTTTCTTGTCACTTACATTTGGCGTGTTCCAAATGGACTTCATATTTATTATGTGGTATTATAGCACAATGATAGGTTTCCACAAGGACCACCATCCCAGATGGGCTCACCAATGGGTAGTAGAACAGGTTCTGAAACCCCTCAAGCACCAATGAGTGCAGTAGGTCCTGTGAGTGGTGGTCCTGGTGGCTTTGGTAGAGGAAGTCAAGGGAGCAACTTTGAAGGTCCTAATAAGCGTCGTAGATATTAAACATTCTTTAGTTCTTGGCTATTTAGAGGGAAAAAAAAACTTAGTGGTATACCTTTACACTCTTACCTGTTACCTGGAAGAAATGGTTTTATTGTTAATGTACGTAGATTTAAAAAATTTTCTTTTGTAAAACTTGGTTTTTGTATTTTGCTTTATTCAAAAGCTTTGTAGATTAGAATGGTAATGATGATGCTCATCATTGTGAATGTGAAAATGTGTTTGTAACCTTAGCTATAACTATGCCATAGTACTGTGAAATCTATGTGGTTACTTAATCTCAATAAAGAAATCCTTTCGGATAATTTAAAAATGTTATTAGTCGTATATTCCCTTATGGTTTTACTAAACTTTGTTGTAACAGTAATACTTTGGTTGCTTTAACTAATCCAAGCCATTTACAAGTGAAAATGATTTTGCTTTTTAGTTTGTACAAGTAGCCCTAAAGTTAGAAGCTTAGTGAAAACTAATATAAGTATGGGGTAGATACAGTAGTATATTTGGGGGTGGTGGTCAGGGGATGGGAGTTTAATTTGTACAAACCATTAATATTCTGTAAAATTGGAGTTGTTGCTTACATTTCATTTAGATTCTTAATATTCATGTAGTCCAAGAAAGATTATTAAGGGTATCTTTGTCCTGTGCTGATTTTCCCCAATAAATCTTTTGAATCTTGAAAAAACTGTTTCAAGGCAAATCTCTTTTGCATATAAAATAATACCTATTTTTAATCTTATCTGCCATTATTGATTTGGTGCCAGTACCTAGGTTTTGGGCTGGGATTTTAGCTCAGTTGGTAAAGTGCCTTTCTGCAGTCTCTGAGGCCCTGGGTTTGATTCCCAGCACTGCAAAAATGGGAGAAGGATGTGGCAATCCACTCCCAAGGCAATCCTGGAAGAAATCAGCCATTGAAAACCATTTTCTATGAGGGTTGCTATGAGTCAGAGACGACTCAGCAGCACCTAACAACAGCATCTAGATTTTATCAGGTTAATTACTGTCAAGTTAGTGTTACATTTTTCTTTTAACAGAATCATTACTGTTGGACTAGCAGTTCGGGGAGGATTTGCTGTATGATATGGCTTGTTAATCAGACTTTTCCTGAGAACATTGGTTTCCAGAAGTTCCAAAAAGATAGACTGGCTCAGCAGTGTTGAAAATACTTCCCTATAGTTTAAGTCTCCAGTAAAACCTGTCTGATGGCTTGGGCTGTTTGTGTTTAAGGAATGCGATGGTGACTTTTACAAGCAGAGACTTTAATTGAGAATGTAGGATTGTTGGCATCTTCATGCATTCTTCTATCAACTGCCTGTTTCAAATTTTGATTTCCAGTATTAGGGAAAAACTGATTTTATTGTCTAATGTTTATTGCAAAACAAAGTCATAGCTACAATTAAAAATTATATGTTGAACATGTTTATTTAAAATCACATTAAGGAATTTCATATTTAATTTACAGTGCAAACCTAATTTACTGCAAGCCACTGATAATAGGAATTATTTTGCACGTAACATCTCAATGTATCAACATATTGTGCTTTTACCAATCTTTTGAAAAGTAACATGTTATTTTTAAGTGGACAGTCTGTAAATAGTTCTATGCTGGCTCTGTCTGGGTTTGGTAAAAGATATATTGGAAAGAAATAACTTTGGTTAATTAAAGATCTTGACATAAAAGCAGTTGGCTGTAAAGCATAATTGAGATGTATTTGTATCAAAAAAGTTTTTCATATGAACCATTTCATGTTATGTTTTTTTAGACACAGTATGGAAGGAATTATTTTCTACAACTTGCAGTATTCACAAGTGTTTTTTGTTTTTGGCAATCCTTTGAAAACATGATTTGGGGATTGTAACATAATAGCAAAAGAGTCTCATTACATAAATACAAGGTGACAAGGAGTGGGATTTGTTTTAATTTGTGGCATTAATTTTGGTGTGAAGAGTTTTTAAATCGGTTACAATTTTAAGTTATACTTATTGCACTTAAATCTACCGTACTTCCTATTTGTGTTTTAGTCACATAATCCTTCAGTAATTTTTACCACTGTATTTCATTCAAACGTGATTTAAGATTGGGAGCTTAATCTTTTGGTGCTAATACCATGCTATCCTTGGCCAATGCTGTGAAATTCTGTGATTCATTCAAGAACATTTGAAAGCCAGTGTACAAAGAGATGTTTTAATCTCCTGAATATCCTAGTAACTGGGCTCAACTCTGGCTCCAAGAACAGAGTTCTACACACCTTTGCCCCTGCATCAAGAAAAACCCTTGTTCCAGTACTTACCACCAAGTTTATCCTGGGTGACAGTCCAGTGGAGCATCTCTGAACTTATAGTTATTCAGTTGTTAGTGTTTTTGTATAGTTAAACAATTTCATGGCTGGTATACACAGTACTTGTAGAGTAGTGTACTTAAGGAAGATTTTTAAATATCATTTGCTTAAAGCAGTAGAAAAAAATAAAGAAGAAATTCAGTAGTGTTAGATTTTCTAAGTATGAAGTTGTCTTATGGTATAATTTTTTTCCATGAAACAGTAATATGGAACAATTACAATATAATACCATTATCTTATGTTTCTTTTTATGTCATGATTTGAAAAAATACCACATTCAAAGTTTGCAGGATGTAGGTTTCATATGCTATTTGTAGTTAATATGCACAAAATAAAGGAACATCCAATTTTCTAATTGTTTTATCCTAACAGTGTATCTTGTTGGAATTTACTTCCTGTTTCTGTTTATTTTAAAAGTAAATGCATTGATTTTCTGCTTGAAAGATGCAGTTTTTAAAGAAGTTTAGCTTACCTATATCTTGTAAATTTCAATTTGTTACGGTTGGAGGTTTTTGAGCATTCGGTGAAAGAAATGAAATATTTATTTTTAACCCTAACATATGAGTATTAATTTGTGTAATTTGTGTAATTTCTATTTAATAGCAGTAGGAATTATCAACAAGGACAGTGACTGGAACTTTGGCTCTTGTTTCTTAAACACTAATTAAATTGCACATTTACAGTTTATTCAGGAATAGACTAGTTGAACATTTCAGTAATTTGGTATTTATATATGAAATCTGTTGTAACTGTTAAATATCAACATGAATTACTAATGGTCACTAATTACTGTGTGGGAGTTAGGTTGACAGTTACAACATAGATTATGAGTGAGCAAAGGAGCACAAATGTGTGATTGAAATGAAATGAAATATGTGGTAGAATGTGATCAATATTGACCATAGCTTTATAAGGTTTGGAATTTAGTGTTGAATGGTATTAGTCAAAAGTAAAGGGGCCATGTCATTTGAAAAATAGAGGAAGTTTCTTGGGGAATAGAGTGGTATTTAAATGTTTTGTTACAACATATAATGCATTAAAATATATTCCAAAAGTTTCAAAGAATAGCAGTGATCTTAAAAATCAGTTCTGGGATTGGTGCTGTCGCTCAGTTGTAGATCTCTTGCCTAGGATGTGTGAGTTCCTGGGTTGGATTACAAAAATTAAAATAGAAAACAGTTCTTTAAGACTAAGGTAGTGAATATCTGTCTCCTAGATTCAACTGGTGTTATTATTTTCCTATATTTACCTCCTAGTTAGGTGTTTATATAGGCATGAACTTTCGGTGGATGGGAAACTAAAGTAGCTAACATGTTTCATATTTCTTTTCCTGTAAATATTTCAGAACAGCTCCTAAAAATTAGAACATTTTTAGGTTAGTTTCATACCAAAGAATATTACTTTGCCCATGTCAAAACGTGCATCTCAGTTATGTAGCCCAGTATGGCTTTATTTCCTCCTAAGCTAATCATATGATTAAATAAATTGGGAGTAATCTTATACATGACCATTATTTCATGTACAGCACCCTTTTATTACTATTTTTTTAAATGGAAAATAATTTTCTTGTGTTGATTCCATATGTTCTTCACAGTTGTGAATAATGACATATGCATAGTTTTCCAGTCAAGTAATTTAGAGACTTATTCTGAGGAAATAAAGAAGTACAGAGATTTCTATATCTGACCTTTATAATCTGTATTTATACATTATGTACTACATTTGCTTTTTAAAAATATCAAAAGCACTGCCTTCTATGTGTTGTAAAACATTTTGAGTTTTTGTTTTCTAAGTACTGAATAACAACATTAATGATTCAAACTTGAAACTTTCAAGACATTAAACAACCCTATGATGCTGCTGTGTTATTTTAGGATTTTATTTGACTTGTTTTTTGGTGTAAAACCATGTGTTGATTATAAATATTTATAAAAGTCCTTCTTTGTTGAATCTCACTCATTTGGTTATATTTTTATTTAAATGGTGAAATTAGTGGTATGTATTTTCTGTTTTATATTTTGTTTTCTTTTTGAATAACACTAGGCTATTATTTCCATATTGAAGATACTGAAATTCTTAAAAAAGGATAGCCAGAGTGCATGTACATGTTGAAAAAGTTTCTTCAAATACATGTTTTGTGACTGATTCACCATTGCTACCAACTTTCCCCCTGCAACAAATGCTATGCTTTGTTAACTATTAGAGAATGTACAACTCAGATTTATTCTTTTCTAATTTGTCTTTCTGATTTAAAGAAACATGCTTTAGAAAAGACAATGTTCTGCTTGTTCATTTATGTGAAATTTCAAGTCTGTCTGTTAGAATATTATTATTCCATATGAGACACTTCAAACCCCAAAGTAAGTCTAGAATTAGTAGAATTGGATGGAATTATGGTGAAGTGTACTTAGTTGGAATACATGATTTTTTCTTTTTAGTCTCTCCCCCCCTTTTTTTTCTTTTTCTTTCTTTCTTCCTTTTTTCTTTTTCTTTCTTTCTTTCTTTTTTTTTTTTTTTTTTTTTTTTTTTTTTTTTTTTTTTTTTTTTTTTTTTTTTGTCGTACTGGGGGTTGGACCCAGGGCCTCGTGCTTGCATGCTCTGCAAGTGCTGGACCACTGAGCTGCACCCTCAGCCCATTTTTTACTTTTTGAGATAGGGTCTCGCTAAGTTACGCAGACTGCCTCTGGTCTCGAACTTGCCATCCTCCTGCCTCCACCTCCCGAGCTGCTGGGATTACAGGGTTTTCCCCATATTTTAAAACAAATTTAGTCAATATGAAAACTTTTTTACTTTCATTATATAGGATCATGCCTTATTAAAGGTAATAGCAGTGGGCCTTATATTTCATCAATACTCTATGAAGTGGTATGTTGGTGGCTTTGACCTTTGAAATAAATATTTATATCTAAATTTTTCTAGCTATTCAAATCACATTTTTATTAATTCATGTGTGTGTCATACTTTACATGTAAGGTAGAATTTATATGTTTATGAGCTGGTGTCAAAAATTTAAGCCAGGCATGGTGGCTCATGCTTATAATCCCAACAGTTTGGGAGGCAGAGGCAGGAGGATCACAGGTTCAAGGCCAGAGGCAGCCTGCATGATTTAGCCAGACTTTGTTTCAAGATAAAAAATTTAAAAATGGGCTGAGGGTGCGACGCAGTGGTAGAGCGCTTGCAAAGTATTTGTAAGGCCCTCTGTGTAGCTCCCAAGTACCCACCCCCCAAAAGTGGGGGGGAATAACCACAACCATTCAGTATGTTTTGTTTTTTCTGTCTGGATTTTTGAGATATACTCTGCCTCGTTTTATCTGATTTTGTGAAAAAAGACATCATGTGTTTGTCAGCTGACCAGGCTTTTATCAATATGAATAAGATTTTTGTGTGTTTTGGGTTTTATAAGAAGTATGTAAATACAGCCCTCTGCTCATTAACTTTGCCATGTTTGACCTGTGAGTTACCTACATTTTTATCTTTATATTTCTGTTTAAGTACTTTTGCATTATTTAAATGATCTTATGAAAACTTTTGCCAGAATAATCAGTTAATTTTTCCTCAGGGTATTTTCACATTATTAGATCATGTATCAAATTTCAGAGATAACTTAGATTTACATGTGTTACCTACTGTTTTTATGTGAGGGGAAAAAATAAATTGCATCTCATATAGTCTTTCCATGGGCTGGGATTTAGCTCAGTTGGTAGTGCGCTGTGCTGTAGTCTCTGAGGTCCCGAGTTCAATTCCCAGCACTGCAAAAATGGGAGAAGGGCCTGGCAATCCACTCCCAAGGAATTCCCGAAACAGCCATTGAAAACCCTATGAGGGTCGCTATGAGTCGGATACCGACTCAACGGCACCTAACAACAACAACAACAACATAGTCTTTCCGTGTAATTTTTAGTAATTTCTGACCTTTTTGGTATTGTAGGCAGTAATTAGCTTAATGGTTCCTTAAGTCTCTGTTAATTCTTTGAGCTGATTAGAACATTTCACATATTCCCAGACTTAAATATTTTATACATTAGTATAATTCCAGAGGAAACAGGTAAGCAAACTTGAGAATGATAATTGGAATAATTATCTACAAAGTGATATTCTTAGTCATACAGGATTTATGGGGAGCCTTATTATCATTCAGAATTTCACTACATATGGCCATTGTAGCAATGTGTGTATTCAGGAGTTGTACTATGTACTTGATACTTTGAGAGCTCATTATACAATAGTGGAAAAAATCTGCCATCCGAGGGACAGCCATAGTGGGCATCCCTCTAAGGCAGTGGTTCTCAAAAATCAGCATACATTAGCATCATATCATCTAGGAGCCTTATCAAAACACAGATCTCTAGATTCTCTACCCTACAGTTTCTGATTTCAGTAGGTCTCAGGTGGGCCGAAAGAATGTGCATTTCTAACAAGTTTCCAGATGATGCTGATGCTGGTGATTTGGAGACCCCTCTTTGAGACTGTTCTAAAACACTGTGTTTCAAAAGAGATGCAGGGCTGAGGGCGGTAGCTCAGTCATAGATTACAGGCTTAGCCTGTGCCAGAGCCTGAGTTCGATGCTAAGTATCATTTTTTTTTTAAAGGCAGAGTATCATTTTTGGCTGCATAATTCTCTTCTCAGAGCTTCGTATCCTAACACATTGTATGTTTTGTTGGTTCCCTGGCCAATCATTGAGCCAGTCTAAAATTACACCCAGACATTTTCAGCTATTGACAGTTAACAAACACGTACTGTAAAAGTCCATTATTTTTGACCAGACTATTAGCTAATAAGTGCTGTATGATACATATTTTTCTACACTTTTTAAACCAAGGTTTTATTTTTGTGTTCACAAGCTTGCATAATTCAGGTTAAGAGGGAGTAGAGAAAGGTACATTTTGGAAATTCTATAGTTTTTCACTTAGCTGATTCTCATCTATACCATACGAGAAGTCGAACAACATAATGATCCAGGTTTTTTTATTTGGACATGTTCCTAATGGATGAAGATACAGGGCAACTATCCCAGTCATTGCCTGGTAACCATGCCTAGAATGGTATGCATTCTGATAGATTAAAATGATAACTTGACACTTCCTTTTGTGTGAGTTTGCCTCTTTTCTAGATTGAAGGTAAGAGATTAGATAGGCTATTTCCTAAGTCCCTGAGTATATCTATTAAACATAATTTCATTTGCTTTATAGTTTTTCTCCCCCACACCCCTTTTGGCAGTACTTGGGACTGGAACCCAGGGTCTCACACATACTTTCCAGGTGCTCTATCACTTGGCTGCACCCCCAGCACATTTGTAAATTTTTTTAAAATTTAGGGGCAGGGTCTCACTAACACAGGCCACCTCTGGCCTCAAACTGAATTTGCAGTTCTGCCTCAGCCTCCCAAGTTGCTGGGATTAGAGGCATATGGCACCATGCCCAGCATATATATCTTTTCTCTTTAGTCATTTTAGAAAGTAGTGCTCATTAAGAAGTTCAATAAATGAAAATTGTTAAGTAATTTTATTGCTGCCTTTGTGAGACCTTGTTGTTGTTGTTAGGTGCCGTCGAGTTGGTATCCAACTCATAGCAACCCTCTGTACAACAGGGGAAACACGATTGTCAGTGCTTCTCTGCTGTTCATAGGGTTTTCAATGGCAGATTGATTTTTGGGAGGGGGTTGCCAGGTCCTTCTCCCAAGCCTACAGCTTCTGGTGTTCCCAGGTGGTCTCCCATCCAGGTACTAACCAGGCCCGACCCTGGTTAGCTTCCGAGATCTGATGGGATCGGATGCCACAGGGCTACTGCTGCAGGCTGTGAGACCTTACATTTATGCTAAATATATACACACATATGTTTAAAAGTCCATTCAAAGTTATGTAGTGCATTGGAAAACTTAATTGTTCCATATTGAAAACTTACAGTTGCTATATTGACAAGCATTTCTTCCAAAAATCATGACTATAATAGTGCAAAGAAACAGTCACCTAATTTCATCCTTGTAATAGCTCAGGTGTCTTCTAGTTCATTAACATGCTTAGAATATCTGTGTGCAGTAAACATTTCAGTATAGAGACTTAGTTCTATTTGAGATCTAGGTGTCACTTGGGGGTCTCACCCTACTTCCCAAAGATAACTGTAGCGTAGAATTTAATGTCTTCCAGGGTTTCCCAGGAAATTTCCATTGACAGAGCATTTTCTGATTTTTGTGAACTGCAAATGGGTTTGGCCGTGTGTTGGCCCATTTATCTCTGATCAAGGAAGTCAACCTGTCATTTAACTTATTTTCTATTTTTGTACTGTGGGCATTTGAATAGAGTGCCTTGCACATACTAGGCAAATGTACCACCAAGCTGCACCTCCACCCCCATTTTTATATTGAGACAGGGTTTTGCTAAGTTGCACAGGCTGCCTCTGGCCTTGAAGTCTTGATCGTCCTACTTCAGTTTCCTAAGTAGCTGAGATTACAGGCATGGTCGTTGTGCCTGGCTTACCCTTTTATCTTTTTAACATTGTGTCAAATACATACTTCCCTCTTTTTCTATTCAAGATATTCCTTGTTCTTGGAAGCCCAGAATTAAGATGCTATAGCATCTTAAGGATGCTATAGAATTAGGACTTAATTCTTAGTCCTACTTTGAACTGGCTTATTAACCTATTTCCAGCTGAGGCATTCTTACTCTGACTAGTGAATATAAACCCTTTTTTAAAAATGCCTTCTAGAAATATATGTAGGTATCAGCTTAATTTCTTTCTTTTCTTTGTGTTTTGTTTTGTTTTTTGGTGGTACTTGGGGGTTGAACCCAGAGTCTTGTACTTACCTTGCAAGTGCTTTACTACTGGGCTCTACCCCAACCCATTTTTATTTATTTTTATTTGGAGAAAGGGTCTTGCTAAGTTGTTCAGGCTGCCTCTGACCTCAAACTTGCCATCCTCTTGCCTCCCAAGTAGCTGGCCCTACAGGCATGTGCCACTGTGCCCAGCAATACTAGATTTCTTGGCACATTTTGTCTAATTATCTATTGCTAACTTCCTTCAATCAGGAGATGATTATTAACTACTATGACAGTAAAGTTGCCTGCAGCCATGGCACTGTGGCATCCAATATAGTCAGATCTCTGAAGCTAAGCAGGGTGGGGCCTGGTTAGTACTTGGATGGGAGATTGCCTGGGAATACCAGATACTGTAGGCTTGGAAGAAGGACCCGGCAACCCACTCTCCAAAATCAATCTGCCATTCAGTACCTTTTGAATAGCAGAGAAGCACTGGCAATAGTGTTTCGTCTGTTGTACGGAGGGTCACAATGAGTCGGATACCAACTCGGCAGCACCTAACAATAGCAGCATGACAGTAAAGTGAATTAAATCTCTCCAAAAGTCAGTTATTTACTTTTAGGCACGTGAATGCAGAAAGATGTTATGGATTTTTTGTGTGTATGTGAGGGCATTAGTGGTGCTGGGAATCAAATCAAGGACCTCATGTGCTAGGCAGTTGCTGTACCAGAGCTACATCCCTAGCTCCAGTGATAAATTTTTTATAAAGGAAATTCATTCCTTGGTTTTTTACTATCTGTCTTGTGATTATTGAAGTCTTCTGACTCAGAATGTGGTTCTCCTCCATCCAAATGCATATTTAATAGCCCCACTAATAGCTTGTTGAGAAGCTATAAAAGCTTTAAATGGTATTTAATCTGTTGCTAATGTTTAGGTTTATTAATGATTAATTGGTAAAAATAACACTTATTCCCCCTTTTGTGTGTGTGTGTGTGTTTTTTAAAGCTGTGTAATGTGGTACATTGACATTTATCTGGAGCTATTACATGTTTTAAAAATTAGGGGAAAATTGGAATTTTTTTGAAAATGACGTACTCCAAGTTTGGGGTGGGACATATGATACAGCAAATAGGAATTCACATTTCTGCATTTCTGCCATACACTAGAACATGCTTAATTTATGTGCTAATTGTGCCAAAAGGGCTAGAGGCAAAGTAAGATATAGGGTTGCATATCTTGTAGACCTGTGAATGAATCCAGTATTCCCTAGGATAATTGAAAATATGGATCTCATACTTTATTTTGGAATTACTTAGATAATATCGGAGAAAACTACCTGTTCACAACTGGCTTCTATTTATTTTTTACAAGTCAAAGATAGGTATACATGTTTAGTAATTTAACGGTATCGGAAATTCTCTCTTCTAAACACTGGTTTCCTGCAGCTGCTGTGTTGGCAGTTGTTTCTTGCAATGTGGGTCCTCTGGATACACCTATGAGTGCAGTGACCAGGTCTTTGCCCAAATTGCATTTGTGTTCCAGGCCTACAGGAACACATGCAATGGAAATAGTTGCAAGGTAGAAGAAATGACAGAACCTGCTTTAGGTAAGGGAGGAATAAAATGCTCATCTTAAGAGATAAAGGGGAAGAAAACATTGATTTAGTCTATGCTGATTAAATGAGTTGTGAAGAAGTAAGTGAATGCAGTAAATCTGTGAAGCTGCTCTGTCCAGAGGTGGTCACATGTGACTGTGGAATCCTTAGAATGTGTCTAGTGAGACTGAGGGAGTCAATTTTTAATTTAATTGCAGTTAACTTAAAATTAGGTGTGAACACAATATTAAGCATACTTGGAACAATATATTTTAATCTACTTTTGTATGTTCAGTTTAATGTATTTTATTGCAGATAAGTACTTTTCAAGAAGATTCATCATGTGAATTAAGTGTGCAAAGGCTTACTATGAAGAAAAGAATGTAAAACATTTCTAATTTTGGCTACCTGTTTAAATGATAATTTGGATATATTGGGTTCAATAAAATATACTCTTACGCTAATTTTACCTGTTGCTTTTTGTTCCCCCTTTGACATGGCATCCAGGAAATTTAAAGTTACTTACATTGTTCACATTATTTTTCTTCTGGACAGTGCTAGCATAGAAGAGTATCGTTGTTGAATTTATCTTTTTTTCTTTTATGATTATCATTCCAGAATTCCACTATTAAATGTAATTACATAATTTATTTTTATCTCTTAATATTAATAATGTAGGGCTGGGGATATAGCTCAGTGTTAGATCACTTGCCTGTCCACATGCAAGGAGCCGGGTTTGATCCCTAGCACTGCAAAAAAAAAAAAAGAAAAGAAAAAAAAGAAAAAGAAAACAGTTTAAGAATATATTGACTTTGCCGAGCGCGGTGGCGCGTGCCTATAATCCCATTCACTTGGGAGGTGAAGGCAGGAGGATCGCAAGTTTGAGACTAGAGGCAGTCTGCCTAACTTAGCAAGACCCTGTCTCAAAAAAGTTAAAAAATGGGCTGAGGGTGCAGCGCAGTGGTCCAGCACTTGCAGAGCATGCAAGCGAGAGGCCCTGGGTCCAACCCCCAGTAATGCAAAAAAAAAAAAAAAAAAAAAAAAAACCCACAAAAAAACAAAAAAAAGTATATTGACTTTTACATGTTGGTGTCCAATCTGTTTCCTGTGGCATAATCATTTGGTGTTTGCCATAGTACAGGAAAGGATTTTGAGTACCCACTTCTCAAGAAATAAATTTTGTGCATTAATGTTACACTGTACTCCTTTAACTTTTTAAAATTTTCTTTTATGTTTATTATCTCCTTGATGTTCTTAGGTGTTGTTGAGTTGTGTCTGACTCATAGTAACCCTGGTAGGGTTTTCAAAGCCTGATTGTTTCAGGATTGCCTTGGGAGTGGATGGCCACACCCTTCCCCCATATTTCCTTGATAGTGTCCATAAAATGTTTAAGAATTTTCTGAAAAAAATTTGTCACACAGGATTTCTCTTAAATATTTGCTTGAGGTTTTGTGTTTATATATTTGTTCCTTTTTTTGTTATCTAGAATACCAGCCCTAAGAAATGTATATATCATGTAAGTACTACTCTCATTTCCTAGATAGTCCATTCCTTACTAATTGTTTTTGAAAGAAGGTCCTACCAACTGTGGGACAGGCATAGTATTTACTGATGAGCATATGAAAATAAATAGCGTCAGGTCCTTGCTTTCTTGGGATTTGAAGTTTAATGGGTATACATAGAGCTGTAAAGGAACTGGGCCTGCAGCTGTACCACTGTGGTGGCATCCCATCCTACCAGATCTTGGAAACCAAGCAGGGATGGGCCTGGTTAGTACTTGGATGGGAGACCTCCTGGGAATACCAGGTGCTGTAGGCTTGGGAAAAGGACCTGGCAACCCACTCCCAAAAAACAATCAGCCAATGAAAACTCTATGAATAGCCGAGAAGCACTAACAATAGTGTTTTGCCTGTTGTATGTAGGATCACTATGAGTCAGACAGCGACTTGACGGCACCTAACAACAACAAAGAAACTGTACAAGTGTAGCAATAAAGGACATAGAAAATGGTTTGAAAAGGTAGAAACAAACATCCATTTATTCTGGGGAAACTAGGAAGACTGCACTAAGATGGTAACGTTTGAGGAGATCTTAAAGGTGAGTAGGTACTTGCCAGTTGTAGGTGTTTTTGGAGGGAGATGGTAGGGAGAGTTCTGAGATGACAAGATGATATGGGCAAAAAGGGTTAATGAGGGCTGGGGGTGCATTTCAGTGGTTGAGTGCTTGCAAAAAGCATATGCAAGACCCTGGGTTCAGTTCCCCGATACAAAAAAAAATTGTGGGAGGGCTAATGACTGAACCAGAGACCCTTTGTAGGTGATGAGAAGCTGTCTTAAGGGAGGGGAGTATACTGTTAGTGATCAGAGAAGCAAAGTGGAGGAACAAGAGACGTAGCTCAGTGGTAGAGTATGTGCTTAGCGTGCACAGTCCCCAAGATAGACATACAAAAAAGTGTAGAGCTGGGTGTGGATATGCATACTGTAATCCCAGCACTCAAAGGCTGAGGCAAGATTGATGTGAGTACAACAGTAGGCTGGGCCTCTGTCTTAAAAAAAATAAAAATAAGGTTTAGGCCTCCATCTTGTAGGTGACTTGCAGTCAGGACATTTGTTCTTTAAGTTTCAGAGTGACTAAATCAGTGCTAATGTTTTAGAAAGCTGTGCGACCACATAGGCCACTGATTGAACACCCCTAACCCTAATCCCCATGGCATTTGTAAGGATATTTAGTGGGAATGAGGATAGTTTGGATGCCTGATATGAGTTATTCAGAGGTAAGAGTTAATTGAACTGTAACTAGTGTGTTGGGAGAGAGAGGGAAATAGGAAGTATTTCAGGAATTCTTAGTTTGCATGATAGGTTGAAACACCAAAGGTAAGTGTTTTCAGAGTGGTGGCAAGCATGTGGCTCTTAAATGAAGAGGAAGATAAAATCTGTTGGATTTTTTAATGTTTTGGTTTTGAGTGTTTATAAAGGTGGTTTCTTGTGATTTTAGAGACTGCAGATAGCCTCTATGCCTGGTATAGTACTCTAAAGGCACTGTCATGTATTACTGAAGATAACTACGATACGCTCATAGCCACCTTATTGCTCTTATAATTTACCTCCACAAACTCTCCATTGCATCTGTTTAAAGCATTAATCACATCCTGGTCATTTTTCAAATGCAGTAAGCATCTCTCCATCCGAATGAAAACTGAGCTATGTTGTAGACAACAGAACTTTATATTTTATTCATTCTCAGACTGCCTTTTCAACCCATTGTGCTTATCCACCTTGCTCATAAATTCTAAGGTGGTTCCTCTCTCTCCCCCTGATAGTTTTGTAGGTTTGTTCTCAGTAGAATTTCACATCACTTCGTGTTACTTACGTCACTTTGTCAGTACGTATGTACTTACTTTTTGTACTTGTATTTTATTCGTCTTCATCAATATTCACATGGTGCTTAACATTCAGTACTGTTTGCTGTTTGCATCCACGAGTTTCGAATTTGTGCATTCATCAACTTTGGATTGAAAGTTCAAAAAAATTTGTACTATTCATGTATGGACTTTTTTCTTATTCCCTTAGCAGTACAGTAGAGCTATCAATGTAACATTTACATTGTAGTAGGTATCACAAGAAACGCAGAGATGGTTTAAAGTGTGTGGGAGGATGTGCATAGGTTCTATGCAAATACTATGCCATTTTATCAAGAGACTTGAGCATCTATGTACTTTGGCATCCAAGGGGGTTCCTAGAACCAATTCCCTAAGGATTACAAGGTATGGGTATATTGCTTGAATTGATCTGAGGAAAATTTCAGGTGAAAAAATAAGAGTGATGACCTAGATTTAAGAGTAGAGTTTTCCTAGGTATGGTGGTACATGTCTCTAATCCTAGCACTCGAGAGGCAGGAGCAAGAGGATCACCTCCAAGCTCTAGGCCAGCCTGGTCTCCATGGCAAGTTCTAGGCCAGCTGGGGCTATATAATGAGACCTTGTCTCAAAAGGAGTGGAGTTTTCAGTTGGGCGTAGTGGTGCATTCCTCTAATCCCAGCACCCAGGTTGCTGTGGCAGGAGGATCCCAAGTTGGAGGCCAACTTGTGCTACCTAGCTAGATGATGTCTCTTGAGGGGAAAAGAAGAAGAAGAAGAAGAAGAAGAAGAAGAAGAAGAAGAAGAAAAAGAAGAAGAATCAAACAAAAACAAAAATTCCTCAGCCTTCAGTGTCAGTTATGGTGTGTGGATAAGAATCTCAGGTTGTTTACTCAGATATTTTTTGAGTATTTTTGTTTCAGCCTGTGCATATATAGTGAAGAAAGGAGAATCAGTCCTTCTCTTTGAGTTTGAAGTCTAGTAGGTGGTAAGAGAAATATGAGAAAAAAAAATCCATTAAAGAAAAATTATCAAAGCAACTCCACTATTGTGCTGGAGGGTCAGAGCAAGAAGAGCTAGCCCAGAATGTGAGTAACCCAGTTTTAACTAGAATACTGTCAAAGAATATGTGCATTGTCTTAAAGAGGAAAGAAAAAAAAATAGGTGAGAATCAAGACAACTTGCTCTCAGGCTGGAAGGTGAATGAGATGGTCAGTATGGGAGAAGACAAGATTTTAACAAATTGAAATAAAATTTAAAACAAAAATCACAGTGTATGATCTGTGTTTTGCCTCCACCAAATATAGTGTTGTATGGTATTGGTTCCCCAACCATGAAGACCAGAGGATCTAGAAGTAAGTTTAAAACATCTACTTAAAGTCTCTGGGAATTTGGCCTTTTCCCTAATTGAGTATAAAGTGAAGGTTATTGGACGTTTACATGTTTTCTTTTTGCTGCTTCTCTTTGGTATACATTGAAGAGAAGATTAAAACCAATAAAAATGGAAAAGATTGGCTGCTAGGGACAACTTGTAAGGAGATTCTCAAAAGAGTCTCCTAGTAAATTAAAACAATTTGAACTCAATGTTCACGTGATTATATATGCACCCTGTGTTGTGATCATTACATGTATGATTATGGATACTGATGGCCTAATTGTGTTCAGCAATTAAAAATGACAATCATTTAAGATTGCCATGAGAAATAATTCAGTAAAACCTGCGTGTTCTGAAGGGAATACCTACTTGGGTATTAATTGTAAATTGAAAAAACGATTACAAATATTAGTATGTAATTTATAGCTTGAAGTGGATAGTTGTTAAAATACTCTGAGGAGTTCATAATAGGTCACTGGGTTCCCTTCTACCCCATCGTGTTTACAGTGGCTTGCTGCTTTATTGTGGTCTTGGGAAAATATTTTATTTTTTGTATTGCTGGGGATTGAACCCAGGGTATTACATATGGTAGGCAAGCATTCTAGCACTGAGCTTAACCCACCATCCATCTGGGTTAATGCTCTTCAATTAGATGGAATATGCGGATTTTAAAGTCACCTATAAAATGTTTACTTTTACGAATTGCTTTTACAGTGGTGATTTCAAATATTTCAAAGAAGAGAGATCAAATTATAATTAAGATGAATAGTAGGTATTGCTTCATTCTTCTTTTTGTTCATTTGTAAAAAATACCAAGCATATCTATTTTAGTGTCCTGGACTCTGTATGTTATCGTAAGTTGAGACTCAGAAGAATGGGAATGCTACACATTCTGAGGACCTATGTAAGGACATTTCCTATTTGGCCATTTATTCTTATCTTGACCTCAGAGATGATGAAAAGTTGGGATGTATGTATCTGATATGAAATTTAGGAAATATTTTTAAAATTTTCAAGTTTAAACCAGGAATATTGGTAGTAGCACTTGGAAGGCTCAAGCAGGAGGATTGTGAATTCCAGGTCAGCCTGGGCTACATAATGAGACCTAGTCTCTAAATCACCATTAAAAAAAAAAAAAAGTTTATATATATATATCATTGTACATTTGTGTTAATAATCAACACGTTATAGTGTTATATATAATTTCAAGTCCTTTTGCAGCACAAATAAATGGAATTAGGCAAAAATCTGATAAGTTTTTTCTATATAGCTAAAAATACAGCATATGAAATATATTTTTAGCACATTTAGTAAAACCATGATTAATCTTTCTGTCCTTGTACTACTAAAATGGGAAGAAAACAGTAAGACCATTAATTAGCTTTTTTAATTATATGACTTTTTCATGTATATTTCCATTGCATTCAGTATCTTTACTATTTCCTTCATTTTTCATGTTCTCTTTATCATCCTTCCTTATTTGATTCCTAGGGGCTGGCTTTAGCACAGTTGGTAAAGTGCTGCTCTGTGCTCTCTGAATCCCTAGCACCACATAAAATGGAAAAGACTTGGCAGCCCACTCCTGAAATAATAAACCGTTGAAAACCCTATGAATAACAGAGAAGCTCTAACACAGTGCCAGACATGGCACAGTGTCGGGGAGTGTTTTCATCTGTTGTACATGTAGTCACTATGAGTTGGACCTGACTCGATGGCATGTAACAACAAAAGCCTCTCCTTAAGCTCCTCTCTTGAGTCCTCTTTTTTTTTGTTCTGGCCTGAGCTGCTTGCTGTCTGCAACATCTGGAGTAACACCGTGGCCTTAGGCTTCTCTGGGTGGGAAATGCTCTGACTTGATTAGCATTAACTGAACACTTGACAGTTTGTTGGTACAGTTGACTGTAACATATCACATTTGTCTTTTAGCAATTATATTCCTTTGACTGTTGTACTCACAAACAAGAATTAGCCTGGGTGTTGTTGTTGTTAGGTGCCGTCGAGTCGAGTCTGACTCATAGTGACCCTCATAGGGTTTTCAGTGGCTGTTTCTCGGGGTTGCCTTGGGAGGAGTGGGTTGCCACGTCCTTCTCCCATTTTTGCGGTCCTGGGAATCAAACTCAGGACCTCAGACTGCAGAGTGGCGCTCTACCAACTGAGCTAAATCCCAGCCCAGCCTGGGTATTAGTGGAGGGTTAATACAATGAGATTTGCTTTTTAAACAAATAATTTTATTGTGTTGTTAAATACAGGTTGACCATCTCTAGTCTGAAAATCTGAAATCCATAATGGTCCCAAATCTGAAACTTGAGTACTGACATGATGCCACATGTGTAAAATTTCACATCTGACTTCATGTGAGGAGTCCCAGACAATGTTTAGGCACATTAAAAAAAAAAAAAGTATCTAGAATCACTTATCGTGCATGTATGTAGACACATGTTGTTTTTGTTAGGTGCCATCGAGTCAGTATCCGACTCTAGTGACCCTCATAGGGTTTTCAATGGCTGTTTCAGGATTGCCTTGGGAGTGGATTGCCAGGCCCTTCTCCCATTTTTGCGGTGCTGAGAATTGAACTCAGGACCTCAGAGACTGCAGCGCAGCACTCTGCCAACTGAGCCAAATCCCAGCCCCAATGTAGGCACATGGGAAACAAAAATAAATTTCATGTTTAGACTTGGGTCTCATCCCCAAGATATCATAATGTGTACATGCAGATATTGCTAAATAAAAGCCAAAACACTTTGGCCCCATACATTTTGGTAAGGGATGCTTAGTCTGTATTAAAAGGCTAATTTACCAAGTGTTCACTCATACCTGTAGTCCCTGCACCTGGGAGGTTAAGGCAAGAGGGTCTTCAGTTTGAGGCCAGCCTAGGCTACATAATGAGCCCCTGTCTCACAAACAAAAGGCTAATTTAATATGAATGTTGCTGTTATGATACTGAGGAGATAACACCTTATTTGATCAGTAAGATGATTTTTAAAATGATTTGCAAAGCGCGTAGATTGCTTTTGATACTAGATGTCAGGCACTAGCACACCTGTAATGCCTGCACTGGAAGGCTGAGGTAGGAGGGTCATGAGATTGAGCCAGTATTGGTTACATAGTGAGACCCTGCCGTCCACACACCCCCCCAAAAAAATCACTAGAAATTGTTGATAGATTATGAATGGTAAATTGTACAGTAGGTATTGGTGACATGTAGTAGCAGCTCTACTCAGGAAGTATTTGCTCCATTTAAGACTAAGGCAGCTATTGTGGGATAAATAGATGTTTCTGTCTCCTAGCATCCCCAAAGTAATTGCAGAAGTTAGAAAAGTGCAGTAGTTATAAAACAGTGCAATAAAGGCCTAACAGAACAGACAGAAAAGGATGATAAACCTCACTAGAGATACTACTATTGTAAGAGTCAATGTAAAGTTTGCTTACATACACATGAATTGAGATACACATGAATTGAGAGGTGGGACAAAAGTGAAAAATTCAAGAATGAAAAAATGAATACAAAATAAACATTGGAATCTTGTGTGTCTAGGTATTTGGGAGAGAGGAATGAATGCCCAAGTATCCTTTTGCAATGAATTATATCTATTTTGGGGAGTGGATGTGATCAGAGGGCCTACTATGAAGAAATATTTTAAATGTACACAAAGCTGGTTGTTGTTAGATGCCATCAACTCTTAGTGACCCTTAGTACAACAGAATGAAACACTCCCTGATTCTGAGCCAGGCACACTTTTTTTTTTTTTTTTTTTTTGGTGGTGGTATTGAGGTTTGGACCCAGGGCCTCGCACTTGCATGCTCTGCAAGTGCTAGACCACTGAGCTGCGCCCCCAGCCCATTTTTTGCTTTTTGAGACAGGGTCTCACTACGTTACGCAGACTGCCTCTGGTCTCCAACTTGCAATCCTCCTGCCTCCGCCTCCCGAGCCACTGGGATTACAGGCGTGCGCCACCGTGCCCGGCGCCCAGGCACACTTTTTTATGGTTAAACCCATTGTTGCAGACACTGTGTCAGTCCATCTGTTGTTGTTGTTAGGTGCGGTCGAGTCGGTATCTGACTCATAGCGACCCTCATAGGGTTTTCAATGGCTGTTTCGGGATTGCCTTGGGAGTGGATTGCTAGGCTGTTCTCCCATTTTTGCCGTGCTGGGAATTGAATTTGGGACCTCAGAGACTGCAGCGCAGTGCTCTACCAACTGAGCTAAATCCCAGCCCGTCAGTCCATCTAGTGGAGGGTTTTCCTTTGTTTTTCGTTGACTTCCCATCCTCCCAAACATGATGTCCTTCTCCAGGGATTGGTCCATCCTGACTACATGTTCAAAATAGGTAAGACATAGTCTAGCCATCCTTGCTTCCATGGAATACTCTGGTTGCACTTCTGTTGGTTCTTTTGACAGTCCATGGTGTGTTCAATATTCATCTCCAGTACCATAATTCAAAAGCATCAATTCCTCTGTCTCCCTGGTAGGAACTTAAAAAATGAGACTGGAAACTAGACAGAGATCTTAGCTGTGATAAAGAGTGGTGCTCATCAAGCTAGGCACAGCAGCTCATGACAGTAACCCCCTCTACTTGGGAGGCTAAGGCAGGAGTTAAAGGTGGGCTTGGTTAACATAGCAAGACCCTATCTCTTTAAAAAAAAAAAAGATGGACAGATTTATATTTCAGATAACTAGCAATTTGGAGAAAGATGCATTTGATGCAATTCAGACTGCAGGCAGGGAGAGTAGTTGAGATACAAGGTCATAAAAATAGAGAGGAAGAGCAGAAATCAAGACCTGACCGTTGGGGCTGGAGGTGTACTCGGTGAAACTCTGGGGCAGCATGTCACATCCTGGATTTGATCCCCCAGCTGCCCAAAAACCTAGTATGGTTAGGACTTTGTTAATTGGATGTGGGGGACTTATGTAGAAGAAAGAAAGTATGTACGACAGGCTTTTGGTGGTTTTTTGTTTTTGTTGTTTGGTTTTTACCAAACTACAGGTAATTTTAGTATTATCACCTCCTCCACCTTTTTGTTGGGTACTTGAGGGTTGAACCCAAGGTCGCGCACATACTTTGCAAATGTTCTGTCATAGAGCTATACCACCAGCCTGTTCTCTATTTTTTATTTTTGAGCCAGGGTCTCACTAAGTTATGTGGGGTTCCTCTATCCTCCAAATTGTGATCCTCCTGCTTCTGCCGCTCAAGTTGCTGGGATTACAGTCATGCACCACTGTGCCTGGCCATGCTACCACGTGGCTGTGCTTCTAAGAATAATCATGTGGAGCAAGGTCAGGATGGGAAGTTTCAGGCCCTTGAACATTTAAGAGGCATTCAACATAAAACGCAGATGCTCTTGGGAAAAAGATCTTAGGGAGTTTTTTTATTTATCATCAGTAAAGGAAGCAGCAGTTGGTGAATGAGACATAACCAGTTTACCAGTGCAAAATTTATAAAATTTAGGGGGCTGAGATTCTCTATACATCTATGAATGGAGCTGTTTCAGGTAGACTCTGCAGGCAGGGTTAACTGAGTTTCACACTGGAATACATCTAAGACTTTACAGCAATTGTATTCATTCATACTATAGTTACAGAGCTGGGATTTAGCTCAGTTGGTAGAGTGCTGCTCTGCAGTCTCTGAGGTCCCGAGTTCAATTCCCAGCACTGCAAAATGGGAAGAGGACGTGGCAACCCACTCCCAAGGCAATCCCCAAACAGCCATTGAAAACCCTGTGAGGGTCGCTATGAGTCGGACTTGACTCAATGGCACCTAACAACAACAACAACAACAACAACAACATAGTTACGGAGGTAAGCATATTATAGAAGGAGACATTTATTGTACATGGTTTTGTCCTTGGTCAGTAGCCAGCATAAGGAAATGTGGAAACTAAAGGAAGCTGGGCCTGTTCTCTCTTATTCTTCAAACTTAAAAGTTATCAAAAAAAAAAAAAAAAAAAAAAAAAAAAAAAAAAAAAAAAAAAAACTGTATTGTAGCCATCTTTTGAATCTTTGTGATCTAGACATAATTGTTATTATACCATTGTACCACTAACAGCTAATAAAAGTCAACTAGCCTTCAAATATTACTCATAAACTATGAATATATTTTTGAGTTTTTAAAATATACGCACCTGGCACGCAAAAATCAAAATATAAAATGGGACATACTGTTGTTGGGTGTTCTCAAGTTGGGTCTGACTCATAACGACACTGTGTACAACAGATGAAACTGACACTGCCATGCCCAGCCCTATTGTCAGTGCTTCTCAGCTATTCATAGGAATTTTTTTTTTTTTTTAGAAATTTTTAATGTACATCATAATGTGATTCATTTTGACATGCTTTTCGTTGTGACAATTTTCATATATGCAATTTGATAAGCATTATACATACAGGTTACCCCTTACCCTCCTCTATGTTTCCCCCCTCCCCCCTTCCTATCTAAGTTTCCCATCCAAGTCTTCTCTATCTTTTACTATATAGTATTTTTCTATATGTCCTTGGGTTCCATTTCTGTTTAAGATAGAAACTTTTCCTGTAGTGGTCTTTGTTTCTATCTTGTCAGAACAATTACATGCGATTTTTAGTCCATTTGTATTGACCTCATATCTTCCCTCCCCCCCTTTTAATGTGATCTGACCTTTGAATAGGATTTTTCCTTCTTGTAATTTTGAGTCAGCTCTCTCATATGAGTGAGAACATGTGTTGTTTCTCTTTCTGAGCTTGTGTTCGTTCACTTAAAATAATTTTCTCTAATTCCATCCATTTTGCTGCAAATGACCCTATTTCATTTTTCTTGATTGCT
>VMDO01012596.1:0-61588 GCA_007922755.1 Pedetes capensis | reverse complement strand
GGGCCTCATGCTTGCATGCTTTGCAGGTGCTGGACCACTGAGCTGCACCCCCAGCCCATTTTTTTACTTTTTGAGACAGGGTCTCACTAAGTTATGTAGACTGCTGCTGGTCTCGAACTTGTGATCCTCCTGCCTCTGCCTCCCGAGCCTCTGGGATTACAGGCATGGGCCACTGCACCCAGCAGCAATCAAGTTTTAAGTACAAGTTCGTGGTTTTGACGTGGGAACAGTTCTGCCTTTGTTGCTTTCCATCCGTCATGCTTCTTAGCTCTGTCCACAGAGCTACCGCCTGTCCTAGTGTAGACCCTCTGAGCCTCAGACCCACGCGTCCTGCACCACTGGGCCTCTGTCAAAGCGAAAACATCCAGAGCTGAATTGTAGATTTCCCGTGTGCATTGACCCTTCTTGTTTCCCAGCTCAGCAAACAGTGACCCCAGGTGCCTGGTTCCCGAGGCTGGCAGGTGGGCTCCCCACAAACCTACCACAGCTGACCCTTCACCCAGGCCTCTGTCTTGCCTGTCCCAGACACTCTAATTTTGTCACCACAGCCATCCCAGCCCCACCCTTCCCTACCCAACCATCCACGGCCCCCTAACTGGCCTGTTCACTGCCCAGCAGCCAGGGGATCCTACCCGGGGCAGCGTGGTCAGATCCACGCCGGGCCTGAGCCTCCTCAGAGCCTCTGAGCGCCCGCAGGAAGCTCAGGAACTCATCCTCCACCGCGTCCGTCCGTCCGCCTCTGCCTGCTGCTCTGTGCTGTTGCCGCCCCCCTGCCTCTGCGCCTTTGTCAGCCCCACCCCCAAGGCCCCTGAACTCACTGCTTTCCCCGCAGATGCTCTTTCTTGGCATCCCAGTCTGCACCAGATGCTCCTTGGCCGCCTCACGCCTGATTTTCCATCCAGACACTGGTGGCGTTGCGTGTATTTATCTGTCAGCTTATTTGCCAGTTCATCTGCACCACTGGGCTGTAGGCTCGGCAGGACGGGCTGGGCCTCTGTTCAGGTGCAGACCCAGGGCAGGGCCGGGCAGGGCAGCTCTTCACGTGGCTCTCCCTCCTGAGGTAATAAACTGCTGACACCCATGCCCAGCCACCGGCCAGGGCAGGCACTGCCTGGTCCCCAGGTAACAGGCACAACAGGAGGAAGAGTGAGAACTGGCTGAGCGTGCACCCCCCAGCACCCGGGCCTCACGGGGCCACTGGGGCTGGCCTCCTGCCAGCTGTGAAACTCTAGGTCTCCAAAGGCTTTTGTGGGATCGAGATCTAATTTTTTGTGCCAGGTATGGTGGCGCTTACCTGTAATCCTAACACTCGAGAGCCTGAAGGAGGAGAATCAAGAGTTTGAAACCAGCCTGGTAAATGTAGTGAGACCTTGTCTCAAAAAAAAAAAAAAAAAAGAATGTATATATATATATATATATATCTCCACAATTTAATTTTTCAAATATGAATCAATTGTGAAGAATTAAAAATCATTTTAATACCAAATGTGGCTTTCATAGACATGGTCAGAGAAAGACTTGGATATTTCTGTTTTAAGGGTTAAAAGAATTTAAGGAAGAAATCGTCCCTGAGTTCTTATCGGTTACTTCAAGCCTATTCTCTGTATTTTGTTTTATTTCATATCTTGAAACTTGCCTAACAGCAGAGACCTCCCCGTCACACGCCTCCAAAGTGCAGAGCCGCTGTCTCTTCAGAAGAGACATTTGCCAGGCGAGCGTGTGGGGGCTCATTCCTTGCTCATTTCCTTGCGCTGTGGGCTCATTCTGTATAAATTGTTTCAAAAACAATTTATTTCTGCGTAATCCCTCTGGAAGGTGTTCTTTTTTAAAATTTTATTTTTTCATTTCCTAGCAGTACTTACTGGGGGTTGAACCCAGGGCCTCACACTCGCATGCTTTGCAAGTGCTGGACCACTGAGCTGCACCCCCAGCCCATTTTTTACTTTTTTTGAGACAGTGTCTGGCTAAGTTACGCAGACTGCCTCTGGTCTCAAACTTGTGATCCTCCTGCCTCCGCCTCCCAAGTCACTGGGATTACAGGCGTGCGCCACCATGCCTGGCTGAAGATGTTTCTTTTCCAGTTAAAGTTCCTAATGTTTTCTTGCTTCATGAGTACTCAATCCAACTCACAGAGCCGTAGACTTAGTGACTTTATCATTGTAAGGTACCAGGGCTATGTGACAACGTTTGAGTAACATAAAACAAAAAGAAGTGTGTTCTTCCTGGCTGCTTTTTAAGTGAAGCGCCTCTAGGGAGTGGACATCATCGTGGTGTCCTCACCAGCCTAGTAGCGAAACAGCAGAACTTGGAATTACGGGTTCGAAGCTCAAGAGCGGAACCACGTACCTACCGTATGTAAGGAAGGACAGTGTATGGGGTGCCGGTGCTCACTTCCTAGAGATTCCTGTGAGCACAGACTGTCTCTCTTCCTAAGTCGTCATCAAAAAATACTCCCACAGGTGACCAAGAGAACAGCGGGACCCCGAGGCCACCTGGGCTTTGCTCACAGCCCTGCACGTCCATCTCCTGCCTGTCTGCCTATGCTCTCTCCGGCAACGTGCCCCTGACACTGACCATGGCCGCAGGTCCTGGTGCTGACGCCACCTCTGCACTCATCGCTGTGGAAGGCGCCCCTGCTCCTGCCCCTGTGCTGGGGTCCAGGGCGCCTCCAGAGTCGGGCCGGCTCCTCAGGTGTCGCCATGCCTGTGTGTGGTCACGTGTATTGAGTGTGACGAGCGCTGACTAAGGGCTTCCTGTTCCCTTCAGGCAGTGAGCTGTGATGGCGGACAGCCGTGTGACCCGGCTCATCACCTGGTCCCCTCCATCTCCTGGCCGCGTCTGCGGGAAGGAGTGAGAACTCCCTGCCTTGCATTGGAGGAGTTAGAGGAAAGCCTGAGCTGCCCCTACAGTGGCCACGTTAGCTGTCAGTTTTCTTCAGGCCTCGCGAACGCAGCCTCTGGGTGATCTTAACCCTGGGCTCCAGGGCACCTCCATCTCTCCTTATCCTGCTGAAACACGTACAGCATAGAAGTTCCCATCTTGACTTTGCTCACCTGGCCTGCAACACAGTCGCGCAGACTCACATCGCTCTGTGTGACCCTCACGATCGCCCAGCTCCAGAACGTCCCAGCTTCCCACACGGGAACTTCGCCACCTGTCCTTCATCCCCCGTCCCTCAGAGACCACCATTCCCCTCTCCGCCTCACCGAGTCTGGCGCTTTGAGGTGTGGGGCTGCCACCCAGTGTCTGCCTTTGGCACCGGCGACTTCCTCAGCTCGCTGCCCACGGCTGGCCCACAGAGGCACCTTCACCACCCACTCGGGGCTCCCGCTGTCCTACTCCATTTTCCGTCGTGAGACAAAAACATAAAACAAAAATCACACAAAACAGATGCATAACTAGCGAGTATAAACCAGGTTGGGCTGGGATTTAGCTCGGTTGGTAGAGCACTGCACTGCAGTCTCTGAGGTCCCGAGTTCAATTCCCAGCACCACAAAAATGGGAGAAGGACGTGGCAACCCACTCCCAAGGCAATCCCGAAACAGTCAGCCATTGAAAACCCTATGAGGGTCGCTATGAGTCGGATACCGACTCGATGGCACCTAACAACAACAACAACAACAACATAAACCAGGTCAGGAGCAGGTGCGTGCCCAGGCACCCAGTGCCCACACCAGGCACACCCAGGACTTCCCCCTGGCTCGTGCACGATCCGCTGGGGCTTGTTTCCTCCGTCTTTCTCCCTGCTCACCCCCTGCCCACTGGCTCTGGCCTTGCTGACTGTGCAGCTTGCTGTCTTTTATGTCGTGTCTAATCCTCAGGCTCCCTACTTCCCTTTCTCGGCCTCAGTTTATCTGTTGGACAACCTGGGCTGGGGGTCTGGGGTCCTTCCACCAGTCTGTGCTACAGCAGAGTCACAGTCACAGGGCAGCACCTCTTGTCCCTGTTGCCGGAGTGTCCCGCTGGCCACAGGTGTGCTGGCCCGGGCCACCCTCGAGGCAGGACGGTGCTGAGTGCCTGGGTGGCTTGTCCCCTCCTGCCCCTGCTGTGATGTCCACAGAAGCCATGACATTTCATGTCAGTGAGGTTCACACGGTGGTGACAATGTCGCTCTGTGGTTTCTTCCTCCTTTCCTGACTTTTGGAAGAGCTGCTCCCCACCCCTGTGGTCGCCCCGTGGCACGTGGAGGAAGGCGGTGAGCATTCTATTCTTTCCTTCTACCTTTCCATTTCCAAGGACTGAGCAGGTTCCTCAGCACCCATCTCTATGTGGGACACGGACCTCCCAGTCTGGCCCGGATGTTTGGAAGGGCGTCGCCGCCACTCACACAGATACTAAACACAATTCACTCGGGACCCTTGGGTGAGGGGCACAGACTCCTGCGGCCCTCGGGACACCAGTGGAGATGGGAGAAAGGAAAAGCCTCAGGTGCTTTTGCCTTCCAGGGGCAAACACCTGTGTTGGTGGTCTCGGTGGTCACGAGGAGACAGTTCTTGCTTCCTTGGTGATCAGATGGAGAGCGGGTTCTTTCCTTGTTGATGGTCACGGTGGGACAGTGTTCTTTCCTCACCGAAGGCCAGGGGGAGAGGAGTGGGAGAACTGTTTCCTCATTGGTGGTCTGGGTGAAAAGGAGAAAAAAGTCTTGCTTAGCCATGGTCTGGATGAAAAGGGCGTAAAGGGTCTTGCTTAGCCGATGGTCTGGTGCAGGTTCCTCCACCATGGCTTGTGGCTCTGCATCCAAAACAGGCCAGGCTTTTGACATGTATTTATTAGTGTGTACGTGTGTATATGTGCAGACACTACATAGATCTTGTGTGCATGTAAAGAAGTTGAGAGGGTGTCCCAGCCTTCTCACGTGCTGTCACGGGAAGTCAAGCGTCCGCGAGGCATCTTCCACTGTCATTGTTGGTTGTTTTTTCTAATTTTCTCATGGCCCCGTTTTTCCATGAATTCACATTTGCTTTAGAACTGGAACCAATCTGGGTTCATTTTTTCTTTGGCGAAGTGAACGTAAGCTAAAAACCCATCTGCTGAAAATGTCTTTGACTCTTCAATGCAGCATGAGCCTGCGGTGAGGGGTTTTGGTTAGGCGTTGTGGTGCACCAGTGGGCTAATGTGGTGATGAGCTCCCCTCTACTGCAAGAACCTATGCGCCGAAGCCCCTGGCCCCACCTCGGGCTGACTGGGCCTCTGCAGTCACCTGTGTATGCCCTGCTGGCTGTGTGGGGGCTTCATGACTCGGGGCCCCACTGGATCACAGAACCTCAGCAGCTCAGCTGTATGGTATGTGCACATGGGGTCTAGGGACCTGCTAAGTGCTTGCTGTCGACTTTTCAATGTGGAGATTTCGGGTGATTCAAGATGTATGCCCACTGTTACGGTTTGAGTATGGAAAGTCTCCTGTAGGCTCATGTTTTGGATGCTGGGGCCCTAGCTGGTGGCACTATTTTGGAAGGCTCTGGAGACATTGTTGTTGTTGTCTAGTTGTGTCTGACTCATAGCGACCCTTATAGGGTTTTCAATGGCAGATTGTTTCAGGATTGCCTTGGGAGTGGGTTGCCACGTCCTTCTCCCATTTTTGCAGTGTTGGGAATCGAACTTGGGACCTCAGAGACTGCAGAGCGGCGCTCTACCAACTGAACTAAATCCCAGGCCTCTGGAGACATTAGGAGGTGGTATTTAGCTGGAGGAAGTGGATCGCTGTGGACATGTCTTGGAATGTTACACTGAGTCCCAAGCCCACTACTCTCTCTGCTTTCTGCCTGCCATGAGGTGAGCTGCCCCACCGTGCCTTCTCTGCCATGGTGGATAGGACCCTATGGCACCATGCGCCAAAACCAAAGCCTTCCTCCTTTAAGTTGTTCTCATAGGTATCTCGGTTGTAGCAGCAAAAAAATAATACACCTGCATATAATAATATGACAAACTTCTGTAAAACCCATCATCTAATGTGGAAACTAGAACATTGGAAACAACTCCTCTACCTGTGCAGGTGCCCCCTCCTCAGCTGCTTCACCTCTAGAGTTATTACTACTTTTTATCTTGTATTGATAAGGGCATGGGGCATTGAAGATAGACCCAGATATTGATAATACTTTTGAATTATAGATGCTTCTATGTGTATAATTTTCCTATCTATAGATGGTCCGAATGTCATTGATTAGTTTTAGCTATGCTTTTTCTGGGGGACTTAGTTTTCATCCTCCATGTGATTTTGCTAGGATTTATCCATGCTGACGGTATGGGGTTTAGCTCAGTTGGTAGAGTGCTGCTCTGTGCACTCCGAGGCCCTGGTTCCATCTCCAGCACCACATAAAATGGGAGAAAGACCTGGCAGCCCACTCCTGAAACAATCCGCCATTGAAAATGCTATGAATTGCAGAGAAGGACTGACATAGTGCTAGGCATGGCCCAGTGTTGGGGAGTGTTTCCTTCTGTTGTACATTGGGTCGCTATGAGCCTAACCTGACACCTAACAGCAACAACACACACCTGATATAAGTAGCTCCTTGGAGGTAACTATTAACCCACCGACCACACCAAAGGCACACTTGGGTCCTCATTCTGGCCGTTAGCTCTTTGGCTGTGGTCTGCTAGTGTCTCCCCCACAGAGAGGAGTGTCTTTCCATATTAGCCGGCCTCGTGCCATCTGGCAGGTCTGTCAGAGCCCCGAGGACAGAGATGGCATCCCCAAGGATGCAGTGAGGTTGCTTCTTACCTGGGAAGTGCACCTTGGTGCTCACCATGAAGTCGGGGTGGACCCTACCCAGCGCCAAGTGCCCCACCAGGGTGGCGAGCCTCCAGCTCGACCCCTGAGGAGAGGCACTTGTGGTGTCCAGCATGAACTCCGTCCTAGACAAGCGAGGTGGAGGCGGCAGGAGCAAGGGAGCAATCATCTGGGGGTTCGGTCTGAAGGGGCTCCCCCACCTCCTCTGCTCTCGGATGTCTTTCTGTAAGATGCAAGATCTGCGCTAAAACTGACTTTTAGATATGAAATTTGATGACAGCCCTGTGCCCTGCATCCTTCTAAAGCTGTCCGAGGAAACTGGGCACAGACGAGAAAGTAGACATCGAGAGGTGGGGATATTGTCGTGTGAGCAAAGCAAGGCCCCGGGTTCTACACCCAGCACCACAGGAAATGCCGTGAGAGAGAGCAAGAGCTCGTCAATGATAAAGCACCTGAATGTAGGGGAAACAACTTTGCCGAGGGCAGACTCTGAGCCAGGCACCTTCCCGAGTCATTTCGCTTGGCTCCTGGAGGCCCAGTGGGCAGGCTGGGTTATGTGTGTGCTGTGGCTGAGCCCAGCCAACTGTGTGAGGAAGAGGGCCCCACAGGGGACAGCTCCCCGACAGAGCCCAGAGCTGGAGGGGTCACGGCGTGCCCGTGTGGGTAAGAGGAAGCTGTCCTAAAGGCCAGTGGAAGTGACTCCTGTGTGTGAAAGGAGGGCTCTTGAGTTTTCTGAAAGAGGAGCTCTGGGGGTGCCAAGTAGAAAGAGCAAAAGCCACGTTTGGACAGACTGAGCTCCTCTTATGCAATAGTCTCGGACGTTCAGAAGCCACTGCTTACACTGTGGGCTGAAGCGCTAGCCCGCCACCCAGATCTCTTGGACTCCGGCTTGTGTTTATAGCTTTTCGAGCTCCTTATATGGTGTCCCTCGAGCTTTGGGTCAGACATTGTATGCCTTAGCACTTTCAGTTGTTTTCCTTCATGGCTAAAGCTCAGGCATTTGGGGGCGGCAGGGTGTGTGTCCCACTGGGCCCTGGGGTCACTCCTGGCTGACCTTGACGAAACCCAGCCACAGTGAGGCAGCAGGAAAGTGACGCCTGCAGGCGACTGGAGCCCGGGAGCCAGGATGTGGAGCTCAGTGCTTGTGGCCATAGCGCTGTGGTCTCTGGTGTCTGAGCTTTCACTCCTGCCTTGTGTTTTGGAGTTTGGACGTGCAGAGATGGGAGGCGCTCTGCCGCGGGGAAGTGGCGCTGTCGTGTGGAACGTGCAGCTCTTGTCGCCATGGCTGGCATACAGGAGGTGCCAAGCAGGCGCTCAGGGCTGAACGGGGCTCCCGGAATGTGTGGCATCCTCAGAAGAAATGTTCCTTGATGGTGGCACTGAGTCACAGGGCTCGGATCTGCTTGGGGAGCCACAGGCCTTGGCACCTGCTACGAGGCAATGGGTCCCAGTGCTTGCCCCCTCCTGCCTTTCCTTCTTGGGCCCATGGCGCCCCCCTCCTTGAGCCGGAAACAGGGACTCCATGAGCTCCCCACAGCACCTGACTTCCTGCCTCCAGAACCTTCCTCTGGGATCTCAGTGCTTGTCCCAGGAGCTCCCTTCTTCAACTGCCAATTCGGAAATGGTCACTGATACGGTACTGATGTGCAGGACAGGCTGGGGGTGGTCAGGGCACTGCCCCACTGGACTGGGCAGGAGCAGCGGGCAGGAGAGACCGAGTTGGAGGATTTAGCAGGCAAAAGCGAGATTTTGTCTCCAATTGGATGTGTGGCTACGGCCAGCATGTAATAGCATTTCATAGTCGCCACGCCCAAGTGCTTGCCTGGGGTTCACATGGAGCTGCCTCTATGACTGCGCAGCCAGGGAACCCTCACTGGCTCCAGGTGGGACAGCACTGTGCTCTGGCCACTGCCACGACACATCTTTTAGCAGTAGATGGTGTGAGATGACCTCCTCTAGGCCACCGCGGCTTGTGGCTCTGCACCCAAGACAGGCCAGGCTTTTGACGTGTATTTATTAGTACGTATATGTGTGTATGTGCAGACACTACATAGACTTTGTGTGCATGTAAAACAGTTGAGAGGGTGGCCCCCAGCCTCCTCACGCGCTGTCACGGGAAGTCAAGTGTCCTCGAGGTGGCTTCCACTGTCATTGCTGTTGGTTGTTTTTTCTAATTTTCCCATGGCCCTGCTTTTTCATGAATTCACATTCGCTTTAGAACTGGAACCGATCTGGGTTCATTTTCGCTTTGGCGAAGTGAACCTAAGCTAAAGACACATCTGCTGAAAATGCCTTTGACTCTTTAATGCAGCGTGAGCCTGCAGAGAAAAAAGCTCAGGAAGAGCAAAAGTCGGCGCAGTTTAACCACAGATTCAGCTCCACCAGTGACGCCTAAATCCTAATGCTGCCCAGAGGTATCTGCCTGCTTCTCAGGAACGTTGGGCCTCCGGTGAAGCAAGTGCCCTCTGCGCAGACAGTTGGGGCACCTGGCCCCCGTGTGCAGCACACCCCTCAGGGCAAGACCTTCCCCTCTGGGTTGGGGCCGGCACTGTCTTTCCCTGAAGGGCCATCTGGCCTCTGTCTCTGTTCCCCAGCTCTGACCCTGAGCAGCCAGGCAGGCCCATTCTGTCAGCAAAGGGTCTGTGTGTTCCAGGAAAACACAGCTGACAAAAACAGGCAGCAGCTGGAGCTACTGGGGGCCGTGGTTTGCCAACCTCACTCCATGCTTGGCTGATTCAGCACTGGCAGGGTCTGCCCCTCTGCTCTGTCTTTCCTCTTAGGAAACAGTCCTGGTGAAATGTCATCGTCCTGGCCACCCCCCAATTAACAAGACATACGGTTTCGAAAGGTAAGTGCTCTCCCAGGGGTACAGAGCCTAGGTGCACGTTAAATATACAAACCTTGCATTGGGGGTTGGTTACCAAAATGTGCAGCTTATCCTATGGTTCTGATCATTGTGATTACAGATCATCTGTAACTATCTCAGATCCATCTTCCTTTTTTTTATTTGTTTGGAAGTATTGGGGGTGGAACCCAGGGCCTCCCACAGGCAAGGCAAGTGCCCCACCACTGGGCTGCACCCCAGCCCCTTGTCACTTCTTATTTTGAGACAAAGTCTCACTAAGTTACACAGGTTGCCTCTGACCTCAAACTTGCCACCCCCCTGCCTCAGCCTCCTGAGTCCCTGGGATTAGAGGTGTGCACCGCTGCACCCGGCCTAAACGCACAATCTCATGTACGCAGTTTGTTACAAGAATTTTGTCATGGCGACCACACTAACAAAGGTGCTCTATGTCAGGGGCCTCCTTGGGCATCTGGTGGCAGTGGCAGCCTGAGTGGCAGGGGGAGGAGGCCTGGGAGGCATAGAAGAGCTGGAGGTGGGGTTGGGAAGCTGTGCGTCCCCCCTCCACCCATGAAGCAGGGGCATGGGGCACCCCGTGCACAGGGTCCTCCATCCTCTGTATCCCAACAACAGTGCCTGGGGACTCTTTCTGTACCCACAGCAGCCTCTGAGGCTCCGGAGCCACAGATGGCATTGCACAGGACCTGCTTGGAGCCCCAGCTTGGGAGTGGGCAGTGTGGGAGTCGGGGTGGGACGGAGCCAGAGAGGAGGTGGGGAACCCACAGATCCCACGTGGGCCTAGGACCTTCTTTGTCCATGGGGTGAGGACAAAGCATGCGCAGGGGTCTCATCTCAGAGACAGGCTGCTGGGCTGCCCGGGAGCACTGCAATGCAAGCCTCCAAACGATCCTCAAGTATCTGCCCAACTCTACGGCCAGTGACCCTTTCACAGCAGAGGAAGCCATAGCTTCCCTCTGCCTTAGCCTCTGCTAGCTTGAAAAACCGTGGAAGTCCATCGCTCGGTGATGAAGACGTGTGAGTGCCGATCGTGTGGCATTTATCTGGGCCTTGCGTGGCACACTCACTCCCCAGGCTGCTGCACTGGGCACTGGAGTAGCTCTCCCACCTCCACTAACACATCTCCTCCACCTGCCTCCTAGGGTTTACGGCCTAGCAGAGACTCAGAAGGTGGTGTTTAGAGACGTGTGCCCCCTCCTCAGGTCCCTCCTCAATGGGTGAGTTAAGAGATCTTCAAGGCCAGTTCTCACAGGTACACCGAAATGAAAGACGCCTCATTTGTGCCATGGAAGGCCAGGCATGTGTGTGTTGATCACACCCAAGACCCAGTGTCTTGTGGGGCATGCACCTCCCAGTCCGGCCCAGATGTTTGGATGGGCGGCACCACCACGCACACAGATACTAAACACAATTCACTTGGGACCTTCGGGTGAGGGGCATGGATTCCTGCAGCCCTCAGGATGCCAGCAGAGACAGGAGAAAGGAAAAGCCTCGGGTGCTTTTGCCTGGCAGGGACAAACACAGTTCTTTATTTCTCTGCCCTTATCAGGGTGGACAGAAAACCCAAAGCATACAGCTTTAAGTGCTAGCAGCTCTTATACAGCCTCAAGGGCAGATGTTTCCATGTTGGTGTTCTCGGTGGCCATGAGGAGAGAGTTCTTGCTTCGTGGTGGTCAGATGGAGAGAGAGAGAGTTCTTGTCTAATTGGTGGTGGAAGGTCCAGGCGAGAGAGAGCTGTTTCCTTACCTATGGTCTGGGCGAGAGAGAGAGTTCTTTCCTTGTTGATGGTCATGGTGGAGAGAGAGTTCTTTCCTTACCGAAGGTTTGGGGGAGAGAGAGAGCGCGAGAGAGAGCATGCACGCGCAAGAGCATGAGCTTTTTCCTCATCAGTGGTCCAGGCAATAAAAGGGTGAGCTGCCGCAGTGCAGCTCCTTATATAGTTCACCCATGGAATGGCCTGAGCCAATCAGCTTTGAGTCCAATTGTCCAATCAGATTTGGGGGATTTGTGAAGGGTTTTGTACAAACGTCCAATCAAGTTACTTTCATTTTCCCTAGATTTCTAATTTACAAACCAGATCTTCAAAAGCCATTTTTCCAGTTTTGGGGTTTTTGCCAATTTTCTCCCAATTTTTCCCTGCAGTGTCTGTCAGCGGACATGATTACTGCCCCTGGGAAGCAGCAGAATGGCTCAAGGCTGGTGTCAGTTGAGGGCCTGTACCCCAGGGTCGTGGGGCGTTTGAGTTCTGTTGTGTGAGGAGGTCACCGCTGTAGCAGCTGCCTTTGTTCTCCTGGGGATTCTCTTTACACTGTAGACTTTTCAAGTCTGTTGAGATCATTGTCCTCAGGCTGGGGACCTTTTCCCTGTGGGAATCAGCCTTCTATTTTTGGAAAATACAGCTACTGATTTAAAGGCTGGGATCATATTTGAGGAGTAGAGGACATTGCTTTAGCAGTAAGTTGAACCAGGTTTGTCTGCTAAATCGAGACACCAGAAGCCAAGGCTTTCGATTTTGGGATGTCTCCAGGGCTCTCAGTTTTGTGGGGCAGACTACAGGAGCTTCCCGGAAGAGACACAGGCTCGTTCGCCCAGCAAAGGCCTCTGCGCGGCCGACCTCAGCCACGGAGAAGCTGCATTCACCACATTGTGGTTTACAGCCGGTGTGCAGCGGGCCCGGAGGCTCATAACCCGCAGAGTAAGGTCAACACAGGCCACCACCCCCTCGTCTCTGCCCGCAGGTACACGGGCCTATCCTCCCTCCAGAGACAAAGGGCCTTCTGCTCCAACTCTGTTTTCGGATGTGCCTGAAGTAGTACCTCCGCTGAAAATGACAATAGTGTGGAGGTCAGCAGGGACCTTTAACCCAGCAGGTTCCAGAAATGAAGCCGTTTCTGCCAGGCCTGCCTTTCCACTGTAACCAAAACAATGGCATTATTCGAAGTGTGGAGCTCCCCCTGACTCCACACTCCCGGCCGGGCTGAGGAGCCCTGGAAGAACCGCGTGCCTGCTGCCGTCAGCGGCACCCGCCATGAAGAATTCCGCACTGGCGGACCGCAGAAGGAGGGAGAGACGTGGGATGTGGGAGGGCTTTGGTGCGGAATGCCTTGAGTCTTTTTAACCCTGGAGCTGGTAGCCTGGAGGCTCAGATATGCTCGGCACCGCCACGGGCTCCAAGTCCCTGGTGGGATGTGACAGTCAGCCTCGGGGCCAGGTCGCCAGGTCCTTCTGCTGTTGGTCTCACTGTTCTGGGCGTGATTTGGACGCCTAAGAACTAGAACCCCCTCTCAGAACTGTCTTATCAAAGAACAGTAGGCATTGGTTTAATGGCAAATTTAAGCCAGTAAACCTGAGTTGAGATTGATTAGTTGAATCAGAACTCAGTGAGCACGGTGGTGCATGCCTGTAATCCCAGTGGCTTGGGAGGTGGAGGCAGGAGGATCGCAAGTTCGAGACCAGAGGCAGACTGTGTAACTTAGCGAGACCCTGTTTCAAAAAGTGAAAAAAATGGGCTGGGGTGCAGCTCAGTGGTCCAGCACTTGCAGAGCATGCAGGCGCGAGGCGCTGGGTTCAACCCCCAGTACCACCAAAAAAAAAAAAAAAAAAAAAAAAAAAAAGAAAGAACTCAGTGAGGCCTGTGGGGGCGCTTGACATTCCCAGATGCTCCCACCACGGTGTTGGGACAGAGGTCCTTCGGTAATGCGTCTGGCGAGGGGCCAGGTTGGCCTGCACCTTTGCAACTAAGAAACCCTATGACCGAGAATTATAATTTTATATCATAAATGATAGGGAAACTCAGGGAGGAGGAGAGGGGACACAGACGTGAGGGATCCAGCGACCTGCAGAGGAACATGACTATTGCAGGAAGATAAGGGCTGGGGAAGGAAGGGAAAGGGGCACCGGCAGCAGTGTGGGAAGGTGGGTGCCGCTGCCAACAAGCGCCTTGAGGTTGGGGCTCGTTTAGAACTGGCAAGGCCTTTGCCTTAACAAGGGTGGGGAAAGTTTCCTTGAAAGGAGGCAGGAGCGAGTTTGGGAGGCTGGAATCTCGGGGTGCTCGACCAGCAGGGGCTGGAGATCTTCCTCGTCTCAGGACCTGAGCGCTCTGGCAGGGAGGCCGCTTTGTCCTCTCATTCCGACTTTTTGGTTGTGTAGGGCTGGGGAGGGCTGGGATTTAGCTCAGTTGGTAGAGCGCCGCTCTGCAGTCCCTGAGGTCCTGAGTTTGATTCCCAGCACCACAAATTGGGAGAAGGACGTGGCAACCCACTCCCAAGGCAATCCCAAAACAATCAGCCATTGAAAACCCTATGATTGTCGCTATGAGACAGATTTGACTTGACGGCACCTAACAACAACAACAAGGGATGGGGCAAAGTTCTCCTCCCTGGCTTCTTCCTGCTGAGAAGGGGCACAGATGTCCTCATGGCAAGGGGGAGCCAAGTGTTGATGGAAGGCTTGCTGGTATGTCCCTGGAGCCAGCACGAGGAACTGAGTCATGTTGTGGTGGAGGTGTTCCTTGTTTGCGCCTGAATAAAGGAACCCAGAAGTTCAAGTAGGCAGGGAGCAAACAAAAGAATGAGCAGGATCTTGATAAGGAGGCCCAGGAAAGGATAAGGTGTTAATTTTTTGGTGGTGGTGGTGGGGGAATCAGGAAATCCAGGAGAAGGAATGGGAACCTTCTGGAGTCGGGTAGCCTCATTGAAAAAATAACATCTCTAGCTTTTTGGTCCTGCTGTCCTGCTGCCAATTTAAGCAGTGGTGTCAAGAATTAATAGTAAAGAAGCCAGGCATGGTGGCGCACGCCTATAATCCCAGTGGCTCAGGAGGCAGAGGGAGGAGGATCTCAAGTTTGACACCAGCGGCAGTCTGCATAACTTAGCGAGACCCTGTCTCAAAAAGTAAAAAATTGGGCTGGGACCACAGCTCAGTGGTCCAGCACTTGCAGAGCATGCAAATACAAGTGGTCCAGTGGACCACAGCTCAGTGGTCCAGCACTTGCAGAGCATGCAAGTACGAGGCCCTGGGTTCAACCCCCAGCACCACAAACAAACAAACAAAAAGAATAAATAGTAAAGCTATGAGCTGAGTCGCTCTCTGACTTAGAAGGGAGTTGTCAGAGACACAGGATGGGGCTTGGGGGTGACATTGACATCATCATCTTCAGAGGTGCTTTACTATAATTTTACCCTTCTCCAACTGCTGCCACTTCACTTTAATCTTTCTGGATTCTGTGCCCATCCCTCTATTCATCCATCCAGTCCTAGGGCAAAATTTTCTTTGTCAAATTCCTTCTCTCAATAAACAACTTCCTGTTTCTTTCCATCCGGTCCAAGTCTCTACTTCCACAACGGTCCTGCACCCTTTCCTGTAACATTTAGCATGTCTGGACCTTCTTATCTTTTAGTTTATAATTTTATCTTGAGCCTATGGAGACTCAGAGGGAACGGGCGTTATTAAGCAATGGGTGCAAAAGGGGCCCGGCAGGAGTTCTGTTTGGGAAGAAGCTGGTCCTAGGGAAAGTCTTGTCTCTCGGTTTTTAGTAAGACACATGGTCTGAGGGCTGTGGGTGTGGCTCACACACTTTGTTATTAGGAGGCAGAGGAACTCTACTAATAACTTCTCATAAAGTCTTCTGTTTGGCACCTAGGTGAAGACCTATGTAGTCCTATAAGATGTGTTACTGTTACGTGTGTCGGTAGCCAGATAGCTTTTAAAAGAAATTCTTTTGATTTGGGGCATTTTATTAATACTGGTGTCTATATGAGTTTACTTAGAAAGGGGTCCTAAATGATGAGGGCATAGGAAGAAGCCGTCTGTACCAGAAAGGAAGTTAAAATCTGTGCCTGCCACATCAGGAGTGACCCAGAGACTCTGTGATGGTCTTCTGTAGTGGCTTGAGGCGGCCTCACCAGGAGACCACAGGCAGCATTTCAGTCCTCGAGGACTGGAATTAAATGGAGGCCGGTCCTCTGCAGAGGGCAGGATATCACCGCCTCCAGTGGAGAGGCAATGTCCTGATTGCTCAGGGCTTTGCTGGGGGCTGGCATTGTCCTCAGAAGCATCTCTTCTTTGGCCTGGGGTTTCTCTCAGGGGCATGTTTTAGTTTGTCTGGGGAGGTACAGCATTTTCCCAGACCTAAAGTGTATCACCTGGGCTTTATTGCCTATAATCACTTTTCCAGGTCTTTTGAGTTTTCCGTGGTGTCCATGCTGCTGAAAATCCCCAAAGCAAAACTTAACAGTAAGAACTGAAGAGAAAAGCCTGGGAATGGAAATTTGAGCCATTGAGGTCTCCTTTTTGACCCTGGATGTGAGGGTTCTGGAGTTATTGTCCAGCAAAGAGCAGGAAGCTGGGTGACTAAAGAGTCGGCTTTCTGACCTACCAGGGGAAGATTTTAAAGAAGGAGCATCTCCCATCTGAGGGAGTCTTGCCTCACTAGCTCTTGCTGTGGTGTCTGAGTTAAACCAGTACATAGTATAGGGAAAAGGCTAACCGTGTCCTGTCTTTTTATAAAAGGATCTGGTTGTAGGATATCTACGAGTCGAGCCATCAGGAGCCAAGAGTTACTTAGTAGAGAGAAAGAATAGAAGGGGTTCATGAAGAAAGTGTCCCCTGATGATAGGAGGTGTGCACCTTCTATTCAGGGACTTGGGAGTCAGGTATAGGCACATAGTCTGGCATGTGGCAACCGCTTAAGATTAGGAGACGTGGGCATCCACGACAATAGAGAAATCCCAGTGCAGGTACAAGAGGCATTGTAGAATTAAGTGGTCTTATTAAATATGGTTATGAAAGCTGGACATTGAACAAGAGAGACAGAAAAAGAATTGATGCTTTTGAATTGTGGTGCTGGAGACGTCTATTGAATATACCATGGACTGCCAAAAGAACCAACAAATCTGTCCTAGAAGAACTACAACCAGAGTGCTCCTTGGAAGCAAAAATGGCCAAACTGCGTCTTACATATTTCGGACATGTAGTCAGGAGAGAACAATCCCTGGAGAAGGACATCATGTTTGGAAGAGTGGTAGGTCAACGCAAAAGAGGAAAACCCTCCACCAGATGGATTGACACAGTGTCTGCAACAATGGGCTTAAACATAAATAAGAGCATTTGCCTGGCACATAATCGGCAAGTGTTTCAATTTGCTGTACGTAGGGTCGCTATGAGTCGGACTCGACTCGATGGCACCTAACAACAACAACAATAATTAAATATGGAGGAGGAATAACTTAAATAAGAGAAAGATGTGTTTTTAAAGGTTGGTGAGTGACCTGTAAGGAAAGCACTGAGGTTAAAAGGTAAAAACCAGTGAAACATCAAACATAAGCTTGACCTAAAATAGGAAGACCAGAAATGATATTGCGCGGAAGGCCTAGGAAGTAGGGGTGGTCTTACGGTCCGGAGCAGAGGCGCACGCACTGAGGGAAGCTGCAGGCGTAAGGGAGAAGCCGTTAAGAATGGAGTCAGGCATCGGATCTGGATCCACCACTTATTTCCATCCTTGTAATACTAGGAAAGGCTCTTGGAAGAACCAGCTGAGGAGAAAGCGGAGGTAAGGTTTGTCTCCATTAGAGTGACCTGAAAGATGGCCAGCCTCCCAGGTCTAGGAGTGTCTCAAGAAATAGCCAGTTTCTTGGGAATGTGTTCTGAGGGATGGTCATTTTCCCAAGGTCACCTACTTTTAATTGGAGACCTCAGCTTGCCTGAGTTGCCTGCTCTGTGTTGTCCTTTCCTGTCCTAAAAGCAAGGCCAGACCATGATGTTCCCAGCACAGCCTAATATCCTGTTGCCTCTTCAAACCAGAGTTCTTTAAATATTTGTGCACACGAACAGTTGTGTTCGTGTTTGATCAGTTTACATTTAACATCTACTTCTGGAAGAAAGTTGCAAAATCCTTCCCAACGTTCTGTTCTTGGCTGCCACATCCCTGGAGACCAGCCAGTCTGAGTGAAATTATGCTTCAGGGACAAACATCCTAAAAGTGGCCACGGGATGTGGCTTTGAGGTGGATGGGTCGCTCAGAGCATGGGCCTGTATGTCCACAGGGATGAGGATCCACACGCCAGCCTGCAGTGATCCCTCCTTGGCCATTTCTGAGTGGATCAGGCATGTGCGAACCTGTACAGGTTTCTACAGAACCACGGCGCTGGGCTGTCGGCGTGGACAGCAGAGATCTCCTCACGGGCCGAGGTTTCTAATAGTCTCCACATTCCAAGACTCTGCAGCTCCAGGTCCAGGCTGCAGAGGACAATGCAGTCACCTGGAGCTGGCCGGGCATGGCTCCTCTCTTTCTCAGTGTGGGTCCTCAGCAGGTGTGGCTGGCTTGGCTGGGGAGCAAAGGATGATGGGTAGGCTGTGGCAGCACCGTGGCAGCCAGTGGCTTCCTTTCCTCAATATCACTTGGAAGGAGGGCAGGGGAGATGAGGGTTGGGGAGATCCTGCAGAAGCCGGTCTTGGGGGAGACCCTACCATGTGTCCCCTGGCCCTTGCTCGACTGCCTGCCCTTCCTGCGTTCTCGGACTTGCTTGTCCCGGTTCCCACATTTATTTTATGTTCTCCAGCCTCGGCCCAGTGCGGCCTCTTGCCTGAGCTCCGGTGCTTCGAGGCCTCACTCTGTCCACATGGAGGGAAACGGCATGGTGGCAAAACTCATTAGATGAGTGACGGACACAGGCCATAGACCAAACAGGTCTCAGGATGTGCAAGTGGCCCCCAGGCTCGTGAAGAAGTGTTCAGTGTCACTGATCGTCAGGGAAATGCAAGTCAAAACCATGGTGAGATACTGCCTCACCCTGGAATGGGGGCTCTGGTCCAACAACAAGGTCACAGTGTTGAGGAGAGAGGGGAACCCTCACCCCTGGTGGTGGGAAGGTAAATCAGGACAGCCATCCAGTGAACAGCATGGAGGGGCCTCGGGAGGTTAGAAACCCTACAGCATGGGATCCAGCAGCCCTGCCACTGGGCGGAGGTGGATCGGCCAATGTGTATGAAGGTGGAGTTAGACGGGAGTGAGTTCTGGGGTGCACAGTATGGTGACTACGGGTAACGATAATGAACTCTACATGTCACAAAGCTAGAGGAAAGAATTTGTAGTGTTTTCACCATAGAGAAGTTTTAAATGTCTGAAGAGATAGACATGTTTAAGTTGATTTAACATAATATGTGCATTCTCAAAACATGACATGGTACCCTATAAATGTCTATATATTTATGTTTTTAATGTATCGGTTAAAATAAATTTAATTAAAAAATAATTGACTAGTAATTTTTCTTCCCTCTAAGAAAACTTTTAAGGCTCAAAAACAGAGTGTTTAGGTGCTAGAGAGGCCAGAATTGGAGATGAGCCTGGGGACCAGTGAGGGGATTTTCCACTATTCCCCACTTATTTATCTTCTGGCAGTAGGAGCCTGAGATGTCAAGCAAAGCCTTAATATCTGGGGGAGATGTGGCTTCACAGCATTTCTTGGGGTCCTGCTTTGGCGCAGCCCTGGCATGACTGTGGGCTTGCTGAGGCTTTTAGCTCAGCCTGAGCTGAGGTACAGAGGTCTAACACACAGTCAGTCAAAGAAGAAAACTACACACCATAGCTCATGCCGTGGTTTTGTCTGGAGTTCACAAGCTGGACCTTATAATTGGGACAGCAACCAGGATTGAAAGGGGCCCAGAGGCTGTGGACTTGAGGAGCCCTGGAGAGAGCTGCTGGTGTTTAAAATACCTATGGAATAAGAGTCAGGAAAACCCTGGGGGTGTTAGCACTATCTAGAAATGGAGCCCTCAGCTCCACTGAACTGTGAATCACGTTACTTGTGTTTAAACTTCCCCATTTCCCAGCGGGCTTTAAATGGATCAACTCTCCGGTGTGAACTTATGACTGGTCATGTTCTGAGTCTTCCACTGGAGTCCAGTGATTTGGAACAGTAGGATCCTCCTGCCAGGGAGGTTGAGTCTGTGAGATGGGATGGAGATCCAATCTCCCCAAGCCTCTTTCTTCCTTTGCAAGAATGAGAATAATGGTCTGGACGGGGAGGATTTCCCACGCGCTGTTCCCTAGTCACTGGAGAGAAGGAGAGCCAGACACGAGCTGAGAGCAGCGGTGTGTGGCACAGCGTGCCCGAAGCCTGCCTGCACAAAGTATGGAGCCCTCACACCACTGGGCATGGGACGGGGAATGTTTAGATGAACTCAACAAGTGTTTTCCCTGGAGAATATTCCTCTTAGGCTGCTGATGCTAGCACAAGAAGACCTCCTGCTGTCTGCCTGCCATCTGCCTGCCATCCTTTTTGTTTTTTTTTCAGTATGGAGATTGAATCTGGACCTTACACATGCTAGGCAAGTGCTCCACCACTGAGACCCACTCCCAGCTCCTTTTTAATCCATTATTTTGAGATAGTCTTGCTAAGCTGTGCAGCCTGCCTCTGGCTTTGAACTTCTGATCCTCCTGCCTCAGCCTCCCGTCACCTCCTGACATCTTACACAGAAGAAAACGTGCCTGTGTTCTTTCCACTTGGTGTTCCATTCCCTTCTCTTCTCCTGACCTTGTGTCCTTCTGGATTGAGCCCCTGTCATCCTTATTCACAAAAATGCATTTTGCTTTTCTGTGTGCCTTGCTCTGTCAAAGGCACAAGGAATCAATTTTCTGCTCTCAAAAAGTCTAGAGTGGACACAGCCTAGTACTGATGATCCATTAGGAAATGTCCAGGAAAATATGGACAGTACATGAGTGGGTGAGGGCTGATGGGGAGGGAGTCTCGTCACCACCTGGCGTCCCCCTGTGGCCCTGGCTTCCACAGCTGCCTGGAGCCCATGGAGTTTTAGCACTATGGGAGTCATCACAGGACGTGGGGCTGTCACAACGCATGGACTCTGTGCCGTCCCTGCATGTGCGACTCTCCTGCTGGGTGCTTTGCTTCTCAAAGGCTACAAAGATTCCCCTAATGCTGCTCCTGTTCCTGGACTCCAGCCAACAATGCAGGGAATATCTGTGGGAATTTGCTAGATCAACTCCTGGGTATTAGGTAAGTAAGAAATCTCTGAATCAGGTGTAGTGACTCTCAGAGACACAGCGTGAGGAAGGATGGGGCAGAGGTCGAAGCCACACTTCTGGGCATGCTGTGCATCATCCAGCCTGCACAGGGAAGGGCTGGGCACCTCTGGCTTAGCTAAGTGATTTTCACTTTCAGACGCTTTTCCTGGGGAGCTGCCAGCGGACCCCGGAGTAGGGGAGAGCCAGACCTTAACATGATGCCAACCATTATTTTTACCTCAGAATTTTACATCCTTCTTCTCTCATGTTAGTCTATTATTTTTATTTTCATAATTGTTTCTCGTTCGAAGACAACAAATGTGAACAAAAATAAAAATTTTTTAAAAAATAGAAGACATTGCTTATTTTATTCATAACTCTCTGGATCCGGATTTTAAAAACAATCAGCCTAGCAGAGCTTGAATAGGAAATATCCTGGCTTGACTTTTCCTCAGGTACAAATAGTGTCTGGCCACCCTAGACTTCTCACCCTCTTCTCAGGATATCTTTGTGAGTAAGAAACCACAAGCATTAAGATCAGTTGACTTGACTTCACCAGTGTTGGAGCAGTAATAGTCCCTAGGTGACAAGTAGCAGCTTTGTATGGTCTTTGTGGGCTGGGATTTAGCTCAGTTGGTAGAGCGCTGCGCTGCAGTCTCTGAGGTCCCGAGTTCAACTCTCAGCACCGCAAAAATGGGAGAAGGACCTGACAATCCACTCCCAAGGCAATCCCGAAACAGCCATTGAAAACTCTATGAGGGTTGCTATGAGTCGGATACTGACTCGATGGCACCTAACAACAGCAACAACATTATCTTTGTTCCTGCAGTTGCCTGGGTGGGAATTTTGTCCAAAGGGCAGAGTGGGGTGAGGGGAGGTGGGTGAGAGGGACTAGTGTTGGCGATCACTTTCTGTGGGGTTATGGTGGGTTTCCCCTCTAAGTGTGCAGTATCTTCATTTTTGAAGTTTTCTGCAGTCAGCATGTGGTACTGTAAAAGATGAAACAAAGTAAGACCTGCAGCTGTGTTTTCAGAGCCTAAGTTGGTTCTTGGGTAGTTGGGGGAAGGTCTTGGTTGGAAGGAACAAAGGGAGTGGGCACGAAGAGTGAGCTCTGGCCTCAGTCTTCCCCCAACCCAAGTGCATCTTTAAACCAACCCCAGTGTGGGACAAGTGCTCAAAATCCTGCTGTCCCCAGCTGGCCCATGCTTCTGTGAGTGAGGACACCCAGGGCTGGGCTCCTGGGCAGATGCTGTGTGTCCTCCCTCATGCCCAGGGGACAGACAGGCAGCTCAGATGAGAGCTCTGCCCCAGACGGCTCTCCCCCTGGAGTTTGCTAGGACTCCTCCCCAGTGACTCAGTGCTCCTCAGATCCACCCGAAGCTCCCTGTCACGCGGGTCCATCCTGCCCAGGGCTTCCTGGCCTGCGTCCTTGCCTTGCAAGCCTCTCTTGAGACTTCCTCTGAGGGGCCGCTCAGGTCCCCGAGGGCCTAATTCTCGTGTGTGTTTCCCCAGGCTTATTTCAGAAAATCCATCAACAGGCACAAAGGTTGATGTCTCCATGGTGGAAATCTACAATAACGACATTTTTGACCTTCTGGCCAAAGACAGTTCTACGGCGGCGCCGGGGGCCAAGTGTGAGGTGGTGACCACCCAGGACGGCTGGACGGAGGTCCCCCTGCTGACCCGAGAGTGAGTCGGCCATGTGGCCTGGGCTGGGGCTGCTCTGCCCATGGGTGCCCAGCCTCGCTGGGGTCCATTCCCCGGGGAGCCGGCTGGGCTGTGGAGCCGGTGTGGTGGGCCCATGAAATGGCTCATGGTGGGTTTTGTTGCTCAGGATGTGTCGTGGGGTTTGGGCTGTAAGAGATGGCACACATGTTAAACAGCGGGAATGCCGTGATTATGTCAGAGGGTGCCTGTCCATCAAAATGGCAATGCGTGCACCCTACACACGTACAGCTTTGTGTGTCATTGATACCTACATAAAGCTGGTAAAAATAAAAAGCAACTTGGGCGTAACTCTGTGTTAAAACATTTTCCTGGCTTGTGCTGGCCCTGAGTCCCATCCCCAGCACCACAGAAAAAAGAAGGAAAAGAAAAGAAAACAGAAAATAACAAAACAAAACAAATAAATAAAATGTAAATAAATGTACATTAAACATCTCCATTGGGGCTGGGATTTAGCTCCGTTGGTAGAGCGCTGCTCTGCAATCTCTGAGGTCCCAAGTTAGATTTCCAGCACCGCAAAATGGGAGAAGGGCCTGGCAATCCACTCCCAAGGCAATCCCGAAACAGTCAGCCATTGAAAGCCTTCTAAGTGTCGCTATGAGTCGGACTCGATGGCACCTAACAACAACCACAAACATCCATTAGAGAGATGGTGCGCATCTTGCAGATGAGGAGGCTTGGAGAAGGGAGTCAGTGCCCACAGAAGTCAGTCAAGGACAGCTGTGCTTAGCCTTGCTTTAAAATATCAGTACTTCACAGAGTGAAATAATGAGTCATTCTGAAAAAGTGAGGGTCTTCATGTTCATTAAATCTCCTCAATGTTACATAGTTTTAAAGCCGTGTGTGTGTGTGTGTGTGTGTGTGTGTGTGTGTGTGTGTGTGTGCGAGAGCATGCGCCAGGTTTACTCACTGCAAGATGGACCTGGATGAACAACGCAGAGAAGTGACGAGGGAATTCCCCAGCCTCTGAAGAGCCAGGGTAGGGCTGCCCATCTTGGAGTTCAGAGTTAGCAGGAAAGGTCTTCAGGCTACTTTTAATATTTCAAAAAGTCTACAGAGAAATATACACTGAGCTGTGGTGTGTTTGCAGAAAGTACCCAGAACTTCCAGCTTTCCACTGGTGGACCGCGGTCACAGGTGCCCCTGTGGCTGAGAGCTCTCCACGCGGGCACGGAGCTCGCAGCAGCCCGCGTCACCCACTGACTTTGTTTCATGGGTTTGATCTGTTGGGCAAAATATTTTAGAGTCTTGGGTCCATGAGAGGACTCTTGGGTCAGCAGGGGGACCTCTGTCCAGCCGTCCTGGCTCGTCACCACCTCACGTTCGACCCCAGATGCCGCTGTAGAACTGTCTTTGGCCAGAAGGTCAAAAATGTCGTTATCGCTGGTTTCCACCGTGGACCTCGAATTCACTCTGTTGTGGTGCAGAAGTCCTGGGCGGAGCGCGTCACACGGCAGGGCTGTGTCTTGTGCTAGTGTAGATGGACGCTTTCCGTCTTGTCAGGGTGACACGTGACACCTTTGGCCTCAAGTTTCCTAGAGCAGGAGGGGGCAGGTGACAGTGGCATAGTCCCGGCCAGCCACAGCCCACGGCCCTCCTGTGGGACCTGGCAGTGCCTAGCGCCAGCTGCCCCGGCTGCTTCTGCTTGGTGCTAGAGGGTTAGCAACCTCCAATTTTGTTCAGAAACTGCTAGTGACTTCCGGTGAGTGCTGAGGGGGCCACAGGCCAGTGAGACCACGAGAAGCAGTAGGTTGGCCTCCTTACGTTCTGTGTGCCCATCACTGGCTTCGGTCTCCTTTCTTGGCAGCAGCGTACGTCGCTCACGTGGGTGATGTCTGTGTGGGGAAGCGTGTGGCTGATGGAAGACCGAGCAGCCGTCCCTGCACAGCAGCTGGATGAGTGGGCTCCTGCCTCTGGGGTGTCCCCTGACACGTGTCATCCCTGCCAGGGCCGTCGCCAGCACCGCGGAGTTCCTGGGGCTCATCTGTGGAGGGTTGCGTGTCCGGGCGAGGCACACCACGCTGGTGTACGCAGCTTCTTCCAGGTCTCACCTGGTCATAACAGCAACTCTGACTGTGGCCGCCTCCTCCGGCAGCGCTGGTGAGTCCCTGTGTGCGCTGGGTCAAGAAGACACCGAAACGCACTTAGTAAGGAGACAGCAGGACCCTAGGCCCCCCCCAGGGACTCACAGCCACGTCTCTGACAATCTGGAAGCCAAGGCCCCGAGGCCCCGGGCCCCCAGGCTGAGGAGGAAGAGGAGGTGTGGGGAGGGAAACGCTTTGCTGGCCAAGCAGGAAAGTAGGGCATGCTGGTACCTTGCACTGTGGGCGTCTGTGGGGAGTGATCCCCCCACAGCAGGGCCGGCTTACCATGAGAGTCTCCAACTGTACCGTCGCTCAAAAGAGCCCAGATACAGGCAGAAAATGATGCACAGGTTGCTAAGAGCAGAGAACCCAGGGCGGCGGCCCTAGGACCTTGCAGCCTGAATCACCCGCAGGGCCTGCACGCATGTGGATCGCAGGCCGCCTCCGTGGTCAGGCAGCAGGGTGAGGCCCAGGAGCCTGCACTTCCACCAGCTCATGGTGCCAGGGGCCGGCCCTGGAAAGCTGCCACTGTGGACCTCCACTTCACGCTGCCATGGTGCACAAGTCCTGGGCAGAGCGCGTCACATGGGCAGGCTGTGTCTTGTGCCAGTATGCTGTTGTTGTTGTTAGGTGCCGTAGAGTCGGTATCCGACTCGTAGCGACCCTCATAGGGTTTTCAATGGCTGACTGTTTCGGGATTGCCTTGGGAGTGGATTGCCAGGACCTTCTCCCATTTTTGCAGTGCTGGAAATTGAACTCAGGACCTCAGAGACTGCAGTGCAGTGCTCTACCAACTGAGCTAAATACCAGCCCTGTGCCAGTATAGATGCCAGTATTGTCAGGGTGACACGTGACACCTTTGGCTTCCAGGTTCCCAGAGCAGGAGGGGGCAGGTGACAGTGTCATAGTCCCAGCCAGCCGCAGCCCACGGCCCTCCTGTGGGACCTGGCAGTGCCGAGCTTCCAGCTGCCCCGGCTGCTTCCACTGACGCACAGGGGCCGTCCTGGCACACAGTGGCAGTGAGAGTGTGCTCTGCCCTCCTTTTGAAATTGTGTAATGTTTATTTGCTGCTTTGCAAAGTAAGAATGTATTATTCAGCGTAAAAAGTCCTTAAAGACGTGTGCTCAGGAACAGCATGGTGACCTTGGCTGACAGGAAAAGGGGGGGCCCTGCTTTAGGATTTCCGTGATGGCTCAGCAGGTGGATGGTCGCCAGGATTGCTTTCTAGGAGGGCTGGGATTTTAGTTATCACTAAAACTTTCAAGGGCTGGGATTTAGCTCAGTTGGTAGAGCACCGCTCTGCAGTCTCTGAGGTCCTGAGTTCGATTCCCAGCACCACAAAATGGGAGAAGGACCTGGCAATCCATTCCCAAGGCAATCCCGAAACAATCAGCCATTGAAAACCCTATGAACGGCAGAGAAGCACTGACAATAGTGTTTGCCTGTTGTACATAGGTTCGCTATGAGTCAGATACCGACTCAACAGCACCTAACAACAACAACAAAACTTTCAAAGAAACGTTATCCCCTTGTCCCGGGACAGGGTAGGATTAGCTCAGCTCTGTGAGGCGCTTCCCTCCTGATCTCTGTACTTCCCAGAGGCCCAGCTGCCTCCCTGTCCCTCCCTGTCTGTTTAAGAGTGAAACAGTTTCTGGGCTGGGTGGGCGTGGTGGCGCACACCTGTCATCCCAGAGGGTTGAGAGGCGGAGACAGGAGGATCGCAAGTTCAAGACCAGAAGCAGTCTGTGTACCTTAGCGAGACCCTGTCTCAAAAACTAAAATGAAAAATGGGCTGGGGGTGCAGCTCAGTGGTCCAGCACTTGCAGAGCATGCAGGCGCAAGGCCCTGGGTTCAACCCCCAGTACCTCAAAAAAAAAAAAAAAAAAAAGAAAAAAAAGAGTGAAACAGTTTCTCCCGAGGAGCAGCAAGGCCTGGGGGGTGGGGCTTCAGCCCTGGACCCCGCTGAGAGGCTGAGCAAACCTTTGTGACTCTCTTTTCCTGATGGTCCTTCCCCTCGGCCCAGATGCCCGGTCCAGCCAGAGCCCTCTCCAGGAGCGAGCGGGGGCAGGGAGCAGGCGAGGTGCCCCATGCCAGGATTTGCCTCTGCGCCCCACGCCCGTGGATCCCGCAGGCCCCTCAGCGCAGGCGTGGTCCAAGCTGCAGCTGGTGGACTTGGCTGGCAGTGAGTGCGCAGGTGAGCAGGAGCCAGAAGCCCCACGTGGGGTGGGCACAGGTGGCAGCAGGAGCCCTCGGTCAGGGACGCTGGGGAGGCCGGCCACGGCCGGCACCGCAGGAGCCCAGCACAGCATCCCCGCCCCTCCCCAGCGGCCATGGAGCCCCATGACCTTCTGCTGGGCCGTTGTCTTCCTGGGCCCTTCCTGCGGCTCTGCAGGGATGGGACCTGGGCAGCCATGCGTGGCTGTGGCCCTGGAGGAGCCGAGGTGAGGTGAGGAGTTCATTCTCGCCACCCCAGGCTCCCGGCCTCCATCAGCCGCCCTGTGCCAGAGCAGCCTCCGCACCAGCTCTAAAGCTCACGGCCTGGTGGGGCACACGGTCACCGGGCCTGGTCTCTCCACTTCCCAGGAGCGTCTGGGGGGACAGGCTTGGCGCTGAGGGAGACCTCGTTCATCAACTGGAGCCTCTCGGCCCTCGCGGACTTCCTGGGGGCCCTGTTGGTGCGCCGTGGCCACGTCCCCTATCGGAACAGCAAGCTCACCCGCCTGCTCCAGGATTCCCTTGGTGCGCTCCCCTGGGGGCCCCCGGGACGGGGAGGCCAGAAGCCGTACCCCAGGCTTTCTTTCCCTCCCCTCCCTTCCTTTCCCTATCCGCGGCTCCCCACGCTCCCACTCAGCACTGACAAGTCCTGCGCTGACCTAAGCCAGCAAGGCCCCACGGCGGGGGGCTATCCTGCCACTGGTCACCCACACTCTTGACCATGGCAGTGGGTGCGGCTACTGCGCCACCTCCAGACGCAACTGTAGAGAGCTGGCCCATTGTCCTGGAGACCCTCTCAGGCCTTGTCTCCTTCGGGAAGTTCCGGCTCTACCGGGCCCCTGTGATGTCCTTGTCCCTCGTGTCTCCAGCACTCCTGACAAGCGCAGCTTCCGTCCACCTACGCTGCTTGCCCCTGGTTGGAGGTTTGCATCTTTAGCGGGTGACCGCCCCTCTCCTGTGAGCCCGTGAGCTGCTTAGGGGCGGTGACCACGTCTGTCTCTTCATCACAGCGAGCACACTAGTACCCCAGGATCACGAGCCCCCGGGCTCTCTGGGGTGTAGGCTGCGGCCTGGTGTGGGAGGCCTGTCCCACAGTGGCCTGCTGCCCTCCGGGCCCTGCCCCCTGGCTTCTGCCCCTTCCTGCCGAGAAGGCGAGTGGACTTACACCTGCCGGGCTGTCCCAGCTTTGTCCCTCAGAGACACCAGCTTTCCCGGAACGCTGTCCAGCTCGCCTCCTGTTACTTTTTTTGAAGGAGGCGACACGAAGCTACTGATGATCCTCTGCGTGGCCCCCGGGTAGAAGCACGTGGCAGAGACGCTGCGGGGCCTGGGGCTCGGGGCCGAGCTCGGCAGGTCAAGCGCAGACAGGCCAGGAAGAGGCTTTCCTGCGTCCGGGGGAAGGAGGGGAAGAGGAGGGGCTCGGAGTGTTCTTGAGTGTCCTCCCTGGAAGCGTGCTTCCTGTGGTTGCCTTGTGGTGCATGAGAAATAAAGACATCCCACGGGCCTTGAGGGCTGGGATTTAGCTCAGTTGGCACAGTGCTGCGCTGCAGTCTGTGAGGTCCCGAGTTCAATTCCCACCACCACCGAAACGGGAGAAGGGCCTGGCAATCCACTCCCAAGGCAATCCCAAAACAGTCAGCCATTGAAAACCCTATGAGGGTCGCTATGAGTCAGATACCGACTCTATGGCACCCAACAGCAACAGCAACAACAACAACCTTGAGGAGCCCGGAGTAAGCAGGGCAGGAGGCTGAGCGCAGCGAGCTGGGACAGCCAAGGGAGGAGGCTGGCTGCCCAGGAGCCGCCCGCTGGGCAGTGCAGCCGAGGCACTCAGGCCTGGGGAGGGAGCTGCGCTGTGTCGGGCAGGAGGGATGGAGGCCACTCTGGGGCAAGCGCCACGCCTAGTGCCCGGGGAGGCACGGTGAGGGGAAGAGCTCTGGAACAGCCCCGCCTGGCTCTGCCTCCTCCCAGCTCGGCCCCTGTTCCCTGTTGGTGAGAGGGGTGGAGCCCGGGGGTCAGCAGCTCAGGTCCCCTGAGATCTAGAGACAGAATCTGCAGACACCCCGCACAGTGTGTCCACGCTGCTGCTGCGCCTCGGCCAGCTGAGGTCCAGGCTGGGCACAGGGGACGGGCGGCTGCACTCTAGAGAGGCGGGGTGGTGAGCCTCAGGGTTGTAGCCGTGGGCCAGTGGGTGTGACTGGGGCTCCAGGACCTGGGTGAGGGAGACCGTGTGTCCCCCTCCGAACGTGCAGCCCATGTGCGGGAGGCCAGATGCTGTGTCCACAATGGCCTTGGATGGCGTGGGCTGAAGTTGCGCCTGGAGGTGGTGCAGTAGCCCCACCCGCTGCCATGGTCAAGAGTGTGGGTGGCCAGTGGCAGGATAGACCCCACCGTGGGGCCTTGCTGGCTTAAGTCAGCGCAGGACTTGTCAGTGCTGAGTGGGAGCATGGGAGCCATGGATAGGGAGAGGGAGGGAGGAGGGGGAAGGAAGGTCAAGCTGGGCCCGGCAGCCCCCTCCCCACCAGGCTGGGCCCTGCAAGCCACTCATGACCTGGGGGGTGGGGGGTGACACCGCCATGGCGAAAGGGCTGGGCCAGCACATGTGGCCAAGAAGTCTGACGTGTGCATGTGCTGGCGAGCACACTGCGGGCCAAAGCTGAGCGTCCCTGGCATGCTGGGCCACATGCCCTGCCTGTGCCCTGCCTTGTGGCTCAGGAGCAATCGCCACTGTGTGCCCCAGGGTGGGGCAAGGGCTCTCCAGACTCCCCCTGGCTGAGTAGCTGGAGGACGGAGGGGCTCCTCCCCCCTCCCTCTCTTCCTCCTTCTCCTCCCCCCTCCTTTTCCTCCTCCCTCCTCCTTCCTCCCTCTTCCTTTTCCTCCTCCCTCCTCTGTCCTCCCTCCTCCTCTTCTTTCCTCCTCCTCCTCTGCCCCCCTCCTTTTTCCTCCTCCTCCCTTTTCCTTCCCCCTCCTCCCTTTTCCTCTGCCCTTTTTCTCTTTCCTTCCCCTCCTCTTCTTCCCTCCTCCCTCCTCCTCTTCCTCCTCCCTCCTCCCTCCTCCTCTTCCTTCTTCTCTCCTCCCTCCTCCTCTTCCTCTTCCCCACTCCTCGGCCCCAGCCCCGGCAGCTGTTCTCAGGTGGCTTTGCTGTGGAAGGAGGTTTCTCTGCCCAGGACAGTCTCTAGCTGGAGTTCCCTGTCTTCAGAGGGAAGGGGGGCTGTGACCCGGTGCAAAGTGGACAGAAATGCAGGCTCCGCTTTCCAAGAAGAACCATCCTCAGAGCCAAGGCGCCCCGTCAGAAGCCGGAATGTGGACCGGCGTCCAGATGAGCCTCCACCCAGGGCTTCTCTGTGGGGTGAGCCACACAAACTTTCTCTACCCCCCACCCAGGCCCGAGCCTAGTAGCCATGGGGTGGCCAGCGGGCATGCAGGCTCCTGGGCCAGTGAGACCTGCAGAAGCCCTTGGGGAACACGGGCTGGGGGGCGGCTGCATCTGGCCAGGGGCGCTCCCGAACCTGGACCCCCCAGCTCGACCTCCGGCTCGGCCTGGCCACAGGAGCAGCCACTGCAGCAGGCCACGGGGCGCGGGCTGGTAACAGGAGCACTGCCCTTTGCAGAGACCACGCTTGGGGGCTGGTGGACGTGGGTCGCTGGCTTTCTTTTCCAGCCCCCGGGGCGAGTGTAGGAGGGAGACACGGGTAGGGGGGGCTTTGGCCTCAGGCCTCCTCACGCCCTGACCCGGCCTCCTGCCGCTGACTCGTCACCCTCTTAGGCAGAGGCTCAGAGGGAGCCTGGCCTTTCATCACCCTCCCCACTCACCGCAGCCCAGAAATAGTGTGCGGCACAGGGCGGTCTGGGTTAAGGCTTGGCGCGACTGTCTATGGCTGTCCTCCAGGCCCAGGGAAAGGACAGAAATAGGAATCCCACGGGGCCGAGTGGCTTCTTGGGGTCAGCCAGCGGTCTGGCTGCCTGTTGTCTGTGATGACACAGGGTGCAGGGCCTGGCCTCCGGGGGCCCTGGTGCTCTGCTCACACGGGAGGGAAGGCTGGCCTGGCCTCTGCTGCTCCTGGGGTTTGGAAGCTGGAAGCCCCTGGGCCCAGCCACGGTAACCAGCAGGGGGTGCCTGCATGTGAGGCTCCACCCTGCTCCACAAGGGCTGCAGGTCTCCCAGCCAGGACTCCAGCCAATCCTTAGGCAGGATGGGAAGTAATGGGAACTCGGCCAGTCTCCGGAAGGGCAGACAGGTGCACCCCTGGCCGCCACTGGAGGCTGATGCCCTCTGGGCAGGGGTCGGGCCACACCGCCATCCTCATACCCAGGAGGTGCAGACGCAGGTCGCTCGGCCAAGCCTCCCTGCGAGGCCCAGCTCTAGCTCTAGAGCACCTCAGCTCTGTAAGAGCCCTGGGGTGTAGATGATGCTGGGAGGCCAGGGACCCAGTCCGTGCCCAGTGTCTGCCAGCACCTGACTCCACCAGCAGCCAGCCCCGTACAGACGCCAAGGCTACAGCCAGCCCCAAGCATCAATGCTGGGGCCCACTGATGACCCTCGGAAACTGGAGGCTCGGTGACCGGCCCGCCGGGGACCTCCCCTCAGCCAGGCGAGTCACGGAGGAGCAAGGGAGCCTAGGGGCGAGGCCCTGGCCCCCAGCTGCCTGTCCTTGGCTTCAGGGAGGGATGCCAGGGAGAGGAAGGCCCTCCCTCGGGACGCAGTCTCCAGGGACACCGGCAAAGGGAAATCGAGGCAGGGTGGGCTGGGAGCTCTTCTGCCTCCCCATGAGGGCTTGGCACCAGATGGGACTCTCCGTCCTACTGTGGTCACAGCCCGCATGCAGTGGCGTTGTGTGTGGGCACGGGGCCTGGCCGAAGCTTTCCTCCTCCCAGCACTCCAGCTGAGTGACGCTCAGTCTATGGCGGTGGCCTGGCTCTTGCTCCCAAAGGTTCTCGAAAGGAAGAGGGCAGCCTGCCCTGCCCTGGGCCGCCTCTGCAGACCCATGGCCCCCCAGGGGCTGGGCACAGCCACGGCAACTTCCCCTCCCAGGTCAGATGGGGCTGTGCTGCCTCAGGCTGGGCACTGGCCAGCCTGACCCTGACTTCTGCCTCCCGAGGACCCATGAAGGAGTGCGCAGGCCACGGGCGGGAGGAACAGGCCTCAGCACCTCCAGGCTGACGTGAGGACTGGCCCCATGCTGCCTGCAGGCAGAGAGGTAGGGAAGGCTGCCCTGGAGAGATGGCCTCGCCTGCCTGGCCACAAGCCACACGTAGTGCTGGGGTGTGGACAAGCCACTGCAAGGCTGGCAAGCATGGACAGCCCACTGTGTGGACGGTGTCTACACCCTGCACTCCTGCTGGAGGGGTTCCTCCCAGCACAGGTCCAGGGAGAGGTGGTTTGTGGACTTCTCTCGGTGGATGGCACCCCTGGGTTCTCCAGGCGCCATCCATTCTGCCCAGGAGCAGCCTGAGGTGCAACCGAGTAAGGCAGGCGCTGTGCATGGGGCAGGTGCAGGTCATCCGGACTGTGGCTGTACTGGTCCCTCCTGCCGCTGACCTTGGCCTACAGGACCTGCAGGGGGAGACCCCGGTGCAGCAGCCTCCTGGCCACATGGCAGCCACTCTGGCTGGAGCTCAAGGCTGTGTACCCTGCCCTGTTGACTCAAATACTGGAGTTGCCAACCTGCCCCGCACACACACAGCCGGCCCGAGAGGCTGCTGGTGTGCTCTGTCTCCAGGCGCCTCCTCCCAGAGCCTCCCTGACCTCCCAGCATGCAGTGGCTCTGCACCCCATGGCCTCAGGGTCCCTGGAAACATGGGCTGTACACATCCCTCCTCAGGCCCACTGTGCCCTCAGTGAGCACAGGGGCTCCGGCCTCCTCCTGATGCATTTCTGGAGGCCTTGGGGCCCCAGGCCACTGTTGGAGATTTTTAAAATGCACCACATAACTAGGGTCCCTCATGCTAGTAGCATGAGGGACTGACCTCTAGGTGACCCCAGGGCCACATCCCACTCACCCACTCCTACCCCTCCCATCGAGTGAGCAAAGATGGCCCCTAACCAGCCTGACTAGCCTTAACCACCTCAATTCTGATTGGCTACCCCTAGCATCTCAGTTAAATAACTGCCCCTACCTGGCAGATATGACAGTTTACCTGCTGTACCTGTCAGGAATGTGCCCTGATTGGCAAACCCAGTACATGGCCCCCTCTGGGACCCTATATAAGCAGGGATCCCTGACCCCCTTCACCCCACCACCATTCTCAGTCCTTCAACTGCTGCCTGGACCCCATCACCTTGATCCAGCACTTCCCAATCCAGTGGAAGATCTCCAAGCAAGTGGACGTGTCAAGACCAGGGGCCCCGAAGCGCCAAAGGCTACAAGCAAGCCACGAAGAGCCCCCCAATTTCTCCCATCCTTGGGAAGGAGGGAGGCAGAGAAGGCGAGCTGCGAGAGTCAAGACCATTGGACCTCCAGCCCAGCGGAACACCAACTGCTGGTAGCTGTGCCTTTAAGGCTGAGCTGTTCCACCAGTGAGCCTGCAGCATTCTATGCTGCAGGCTTAGAGCTAGCACTTGAGCACTTGACAGGGGCTGCTTGCTGGTTGCACCCCACATGGGGAGCAACCCAATAAACTTCCCTCTCCTGTTTACCGCAGGTCTCCTGAGGTCCTTCTCTGGCACCTCCGGCCACTACACCAGCCTGGTCCAGTGGGTCCCCAATACCCACTTGGTGTCAGGGCAAGGCACTGACCTCTGCTGGGCCTGAGCCGAATCCCGACAGGCCACCTCTTGGGATGGTGGTCAGCTAGGGCTTTGTCACCTGGGTTGTCTCTGGTTTGCACTCTTCCTAATTGAGGAATGGCTCTGAGTGGGGCCACCGTGACTAGCCTGGGGCGCATTTGTAACTCGGAGGACAGCCCTCACTTCACAGCTGAGGACACCCAGCTGCAGCCCTGGGCTGGGAGTAACCACTGAGGTCCTGTCTAGCAAACAGTGCCTTCCATGCTGAAGTGAGGCCGTGACAGCCTGGACTCATGCTCAGGACCATGGTGACAGAGGAAGCGGGTGAGATGTAGCATCTGCCCCACCCTTGGATATGATTCCTACATCTTTGGTCAGTACTTTCCAGAGTAGAGGCTCTGGCCAGAGCCCCAGGCCTTTTTGGAAGGGAACAGTCTCCTCCCGTGACCAGTGACCTTGCTCTGGCCTCACCCCCTGCTGTGACACCTCCCAGGGACTCTTGACAGGGCTAACCAGAGGCTAGGCTGGGCTGGAGGCTACCTGTTTTTACGAGAATCGATTTGTCAAATTTAGCAGTAAGAACCTGGGGCTTCTGGTGCGTGGGACCTGTGGGCAGTGTGAGCTGTCCCCATGCTGGCTCTCAGGCCACGCTCCCCAGAAGGTAGAGCGCCTGGGGGGCACCACCTCAGGGGGGAGAAGCAGGGCCCCTTCTGAACTCCACCTGTCTGATCTGTTGAAGGATCCATGGATGCCAAGCCTTTAGTCCCCCTCAGCTGGCTTTCGGTGTGCACCCCTGAGCCCAGCTGCAGAGGCCTAGGGTGGGGGCATCTGAGTCCTGGCACACAAGGATCCAGGTGGCCTCCCGTGGTACCTGGAAAGCAGCTGGGGCTGTGGACGGGGCTGGGAGAAGAGGAAGGTGAGAGTCAGCTAGCTGCAGCGGGGCGGCCCCACCCGCCCTCCCTAAGCCTTTACTGCTGGTCTCAGCTCCGGACTCTTCCCCTGCCAACCCAGGGGACAGATTCTTAGAATTCTCTGCCAGCCACACCCGCCACAGACACTCACCTGGCTGAACCTTGGCTCCCGGAGCCGGTGACTTAGGGTTTAAAGTACCTCCCACCACAAAGGAAGAATGTTCTGTAAACAGGCTGCCTATAGCAGCGGATGAACCTGGGAAGGCCAGGAGGCCTGAGGCACAGCAGGGGTGCAGACAGACAGACAGACAGAGGGACCTGAGCCCCAGGCTCTCCCTCCTCCCGTTCACACTGCCTTCACACCTGCCAGTGCACAGGGTTCCCTGGCCACCTGTGTGCACTGCCCGACGCCCACCTGCCGCTCCCTCCCCCTTTGCTCTGGCCAGCAGGGGTCAGGGTCCATCTGCTGGCCTCTTAGCCATGGGCAGGAGACCGGCCCCTGCCTCGTGGACTCAGAGACTGTGTGGGGCCCGGTTGTGGGACAAGGACACTGTGAGCCCCGCTGCCGTGGTCAGAGAAGCCCTTTCTGAGTGGCACAGCTGAGCTTCTCCCTGGTGGCCCTTGTGCTGAGGTGGCTTTTCCTGGAAGGAAGGCAGGAGGAAGGCATGCCCAGGAGGATGGGGAGGGCAGAGAGTGTTTGTCATGGCGCTGCTCACGACATTGCAGCAGAGGGGCCGTGGCTGCCGGCCGGGCAGAGCTTAGAGGCGCTGCCACTCTAAGAGGAGCCTGAGAGCCAGACACATCCATGCACAGAGGGCGGCGGTCCTGCTCGCCCTGGCAGCGTCCTTGCCTCGGTTTACCCAGAGGCCTTTACTTGGAGGTGCCTTTGCTCCCTGCAGATGCTAAGACCTGTGCAGCCCGAGGGGCCCCCAGGGTGGTGTCTGTCAACTTCCAGTCCGAGGCCCTCCTCAAACGGCTCCTGGTTGTTGTCGCGTGCCATTAAGCCCAGTCCCTCTCATAGTGACCCTCATAGGGTTTTCAATGGCTGATTGTTTCGGGAGTGGATTGCCAAGTGCTGGGGATCAAATGTGGGTCCTCAGAGAGTGCAGAGCAGCGCTCTACCATCTGAGCCAAACTCCAGCCCTCAAGCAGCTTAGGAAAACAAATTCCAGACCGAATGGCCCCAGGATGGAGGGCTGTGGCAGGGAGGGAAGGAGGCGACACAGGGCGCTGCCCTGGGCCCGCAATGGCTTTGGGAGGGCAGCACCCGCAGAAAGCACAGCCCTCACGGAGCTGCTGCTGGATGGAGTGCAGGAGAAGAGGCAGGAGGGAGGAGGAGGGAGGGCTACTGGGGGGTGTGTGGAGAGCAGCTGGCGGTGACCGCAGCTTTTAGAGAGGCTCCAGCCCCTAGGGTGGCCAGAGGTGCTGCAGCACAAGGCAGGACCAAGAGTTGCGGTACCCATCCCCACCCAGCCTCTCTGTCCCAGGCACACCAAGGGGTGGCTGTGGGATGCGGGGGATCCTTGGCTCTGGACCCCACCATGGGCGCCAACTCCCAAACACAACCACAGAAAGGTGACCAACCGTCCATGCCCATGTCCTGGTGCTGGGACCGAGCCCCCTCCTGCGGCCCCTTGTTCAGCCAGGTCCTGGTCTGGCTCACGTGTGGGTCTGGGACAGCGGCTGGAGGTGGTGCTGCTTTGCTGCCCTGGGCAGGAACTGCTGCAGAGGCTGGAGGTTGGCCAGTGCCTCCTGCCTCTCCCCACCGGACCAGAGGCTAGGGCTTCCCCATCCTGGTGCACGCAGTTCTGGGGTCGTACTCTCTCCATGCCATCTCCGTAGGCACAGAGCTAAAACCCCCTCGGAAGTGGGAGACGTGAGGGAGCCGGACCGCAGAGGGGTCGTGGCTAGGGGTCTGCTGTGCTATGCAAGCTGCCCTGTCTCCACCTGGGCTCCCCCTGGTGGTCAGGCTGGACAGTTGGCAGACCTCCCGTTACGTCGCTGGTGGGAAAGGCTGGCACTATCATGGGGACACTGCGTTCCTGACCATGGCACCCAGTCCAGGGGCTCCCTGTCTGGGGGTTATGGCGTCCCACCCAGGGGGGCATTCCATAGTGTCATTGTGGACTTGCAGAGGTGAGAGCAACTGCACAGTGCAGGCCCCGTGGCCCCGGGGCTTTGGGAGGTCAGGCTCTGACTGCCAGTTTTTGCCATCCTGCGGCCCTGCACCAGACCCATGCAGGCACTGGGATGTATAGGGCAGCCCCCCAGATGCTGGGCAAAGGAGACTCACTGAGTGGAGATCTGTGCCTCTTGCCCACCTGCCATCTCACCTGCTATGGATCTATCCATCTCTTCTGTCTGTCTGTGTGCCTGTGTTTCATCTGTCACCCATCCATCTGTCCACATATATACCTGTGCCATCTGCCATCTATCTGTATCCTTCTGTCCAATCTACCTACCCATCCCTTCTATCTGTCATCTATCTATCTATCCATCCATCCATCCATCTGTGGGGCATTCTCCCCACTTCCCAGGGTCTCGCAGCAACCAGGGCCTGGCAGGACATTGGGGGCCCACTGGGCTCAAGAGCCAGGCGGAAAAGCACCACTCTGTAGACTGGTCAGACAGCAACTGCTCCAGTTTATTCTGTGTCAGGCCTTTTGCAGCCCCAAGTACCACAGCTCCCAAGTGCCACAGCTCTTTAATGTCACAGGTCTTTAGTGTCCACAGCTCTTAGGGTTACAGCTCTAAGTTGTTACAGCTTTTATACACGTTGCCTGAACCTATCACAGCCCTTCTTCTCTACTGTATGGCTGGGCTCATGGCTGTGTTTCGCTGCTCCCCTGGGCGGCCCTTCAAAGTCTTGATCCATCAGTGGAATAGCAAAGCTTCTCTCCCTGGTCCGGTGCGAGAGGCTTCTGTGTTGAGGTGCAAGAGCACACATTGGGTGCCATGCTTATATAATTCTGTGGACCAATCAGAAGCCAGTTCTTTGTTCTAGCATGGGCAATCAGATGATAGCATGTGAATAGGGAATAGCCAATCGTGTGATACATGCAAATGAGGTGAGTTCAGGATGGCTGGTTTTAGCCTATCAGGGATAACAGATAACTATCCAATCAGGGGACTTATTCTAATGAGGTTTTAGGAAAGGACCTATCAGATAGTAAAGCCTTGAGGTGAGCTAGATAGGCCTATAGCCAAGTAGACTCAGAGTCCTTTCTTTCTCCTTTGGGGTATATCCCTACATCCATCCATTCTATTATCTACCTATCATCTATCTATCTTGTCTCTCCCTCCCTTCCTCTCTCTCTCTCTCTCTCTCTCTCTCTCTCTCTCTCTCTCCGTCTGTCCAGTCTTTGTCCTCACTGATCTGCCACCCCCCTCTCATTCTGAGCACTCACTCAGGATCCATCTGTGTCTCTAACACAATGCACAGCCTTCTGAAATGTGGGCCGCTCTCTGGCTGTTCCCGACCCTGAGGTAAAGACAGGTGCAATTATTCCACTGAGGAGAGAGGAGCCAGAGGACTGGGGGCACTTGCCCTGGGTTGTGGACAGCCCCCTCTGGCCAGGAAGGAAGTCAAAGCCTTCTGTTCAGCATCCTCTTCCCTGGGGTCACAGGGTCCTTGCTGGAGGCAGCAGGGGTGACCACAGCCATCTGAAGCCAGGTGCCTCTCGATGGCCAGTGCCTCACTCTGTGGCCAGCTGCTGAGGCCGTCCTGACCCAACAGTCTGCAGCCAGGAGAGGCCAGCCTACTCTGAAAGTGATGGGCATAGTCGTGTGCTCATGGGGAGGTCTGCAGGTCCCTCCACTGGTGACACCTTTGGGGGAGGCTGGCTCTGTCTCCTAACGCTGTGGCGCCCTGGGGAGGTGGTCTGTGGCTGTGCACCTGGCTAGGGCCGCTGGGCGCCTTAGGCAGTCTGAAGGCCAGAAGCCCGGGTTCGAGGTGTCGGCAGGCTGGCTCTGCTGAGGCTGGGGTAGAATCGGCTGCAGCCTCCCTTGGCCTCAGGTTCGCTGGCCATCCCTGTGACCCGAGGCTTGGAAATGCACCACCTGGCTCTCTGCCTTCTTCTCCGTGAGGCCTGTGTGACTGTGTCCACATCTACCCTTTCCACTAGGAGCCCAGTCACCCTGCTGTAGCCCCTGCCGAGGCTCTTCATCCTAATGAGCTATATGGGCACTGAACTCTCCAACCCAGGTCACGTTCTGAGGCACTGGATGAGACCCTGACACCCCAACGGTGGAGCTGGGGGGGGCGCTGTTTGACTCATAATTGTGGTTTACCAGTGGTTCTTGGTCAAATGAGATGCATGAGTGAGAAGCAAACGAAAAGGCTGAATTTCAAAGACTCTCCTGCATCCGAGGCTCGCTCTGTTCACCTTTCGCACCGTGGTGTTTCCGCAGGGTTTAATGTCTCTCCGGAACAGAACAAAAGCCAGAGCCCCTATGCATTTCCCCTCCTTTTAAGTGCGTTTTGTGGCCTTGATATCCAGAGTCTTGGAGTCCCAGGCTGGGGGACTGAGGGCTTTCTCCGTAGGCACAGAGCTAAAACCCCCTCGGATGTGAGACGTGAGGGAGCCGGACAGCAAAGGGGTTGTGGCTTGGGGTCTGCTGTATGGTGCAAGCTGCCCTGTCTCCACTGGGGCTCCCCCTGGTGGTCAGGCTGGACAGTAGGCAGACCTCCTGTTACGTCCCTGGTGGGAAAGGCTGGCGCTGTCACGTGGACGCTGCATTCCTGACCAGCTGCTCCTGGGCACAGCCGGATCCTGGCCAGGAGGGGACCCTGGGAAATGCATCCCACCTCAGGAGGCAGAAGCAAACCACTCCCCGAAAACAAAGCGGAGGCCGACTGCACACCCCCTTCCGCGCTCAGATTTCCTCCTCCGGTGAGGTTCCGGTGGGGACGGGGCGAGGCTGAAGTCGTAGCTGGAGGACCCAGCCGTAGCCTCTTCGTTCCTGGCGGCCAAGGGAGAAGGTCAGAGTCACGTGTGTGCCGTCCCTCTTGTGTCCCCGATCACCTACTCCCCTGCTGCCTCTTCCTGTCATTCTGACTCCATCTCCGTCTTTGGTTGGCTCCTTTTCTCCTCCCTGAAGCCCCGCTGGCCCGTCCCTCTGAGCTGGTCACGTGACCTGGTCACGGCTGTGGTCACCATCACTGTGCTGATGCCTCCCGCATGGAAACTTCCCGTGTGGTTGTTTTGCCTAAGTTAGGCACCGCCGTGCATGAGCGCCCCCTAGAGACGGAAAGCCAGGCGTGTCGAACCTGAGCCCATTTTCTTTCTCCCTCACGTGTCCATTGCAGCAAAGGGCACACAGCGAACACGCAGCTCCGCCCAGGGTCTCCTTTGCTCGGTCACTGGGCCGCCTGCATTTCTTCCTTCTCAGGGCAGGGCACACTCCCCGCCCCTGCCCCCTTCCTCCTCTGTCCACGGCCCCATCCGCCCCACCTGCACCTTCGCCTCAGCCTCTCCCCTCCTGGGTCCTGGCCTGCATTTGAGGACATCAGATCACAGATGTCCGGGAGCTCATGAAGAACGCCCAGGCAGCCTGGTGGGCGGGATGCTGCGTGGACTGACCCCTAGCCAGGCTCCCTCAGGGAAAGTGATGGCCGCCTGGGACTCACCGCTCCACGCCATCTTTTTTCTTTTCTTTTCTTTTTTGTGGTACTGGGGGTTTGAACCCAGGGCCTCCCGCCTGAATGTTCTGCAAGTGCTGGACCACTGAGCTGCACCCCCAGCCCATTTTTTTTTTTTTTTTTTTTTTTTTTTTACTTTTTGAGACAAGGTCTCGCTAAGTTACACAGACTGCCTCTGGTCTTGAACTTGCGATCCTCCTGCCTCCGCCACCTGAGCCGCTGGGATGACAGGCGTGCGCCACTGCGCCCGGCTCCACATCATCTTTTCATTCCTGAACCAAAGCTGACTGCACCCCACCCTGAAGGCGTGCGGGCCGTGCTGCCACTGCTTTTGGAGGCAGACGCAGGCTCACAGCAGGGGAAGATGCACATGGACAGACAGGTGACCTTGCTGACTCCTCCCCCAGAAGGCCAGGAGGTGCTGTGGGCCACGGCCCCCAGCCACGCCCTCCAGCTTCTCTCCATGTTCAGAATCACGGTTCTGGAGACGACGCGATCCCCACCCAGTGTTTTCTGGGGCGGTGGAAACTATGCAGTGGTTCATTTCCCTGCTGCAGCTTCCTCGCTTGTAAAAAGGAAAGAATCCCAGCACCGCCTCCCCCAAGGTGACGTCCTGAGGTTTACTAGGATAACACGGTGAGCCGGCTGTCACACACTGGTGACTGGCAGTTGCCATTGTGCCTTCGCCACCAACTTCATCATCCACATGGCCCTTGGCTTCAGCACCAGGCACTGGATAGATCTCAGTGTGAAGGAGCAAAGGCTTTGGGGGGTTTTCCCGTTCTGGGTCTGAGCCTGCTGCCGTGAGCATCTCTATGGCCCCTTGCTCTCACTGGAAGGTCAGACAAGGCCTCGGCCTTCCGAAGCATGCTGGGAGATCAGCCTCTTGGACCCTGCTCAGCTTTTGCCCTGGACACAGCTCACCTGGCTTGAGCTAACGTCTCCCCAGGCAACAAGGTTGACCTGAACGTCCTCTTCAGTATCTTTGCTTTGAAACAGGCTCCTGTGTGCTGTGTTGCAGTGTGAAGTGTTAAAATGCAGGGCTGTGACGTGTGGCACAATCTTCTCAGCCCTCTGAGCCCGGTTCTGTCCAGCGAGACTCAAGGTTACTATGATACCTCACCACCGTGCCCGGTGCGCCGGGGGCTTCCCAAGTCAAAGGCTGAGTGTTCTGGAAGGAGGTTGTATTTCCAACGTTCTGCGGCACCTCCATATTGCTTCCCACAGCAGCCACACTGACCTACGTTCTCATCGATGACGTACAAGAGTTGAGACTCAGCGTCAGCCTACGTGTGTGCCAACGGATGAATACAGAAAATGGGCACACACGTCATGGAGTACTATTCAGCACCAAAAAGCCACGAGGTTCTGACATGTGGGCCAGCATGGCTGTGCCCTGAAGCTCTTGTGCTAGGTGAAGGAAGCCTGTTACCTAAGGACAGCACTGCCTGAGTCCACCACAGGAGGCCCCCCTAGGAGGGGCTCACAGAGGGAGGTGGAAGGGGACAGGAATGGGGAGCTGCCGTGGATGGGAGAAGTTTCAATTATGGGGAATCGTGAGTTCAGGGGTCTGCGTGCAGCTAGTTGTGTGCAGACAGGGAACAACATTGTCTGGTACCCTTATCACATGCTCTTATCATAATAAAGAAGTAAAGAAAACCTGAAAGGTGATTACCATTTCTGTCTGTAGGCAAATGTGCTCCAGCAAAACCTGGGTTTGTTTCATTCCTGTTCCTGTTGGTCTACGTGTCCAGCAGGGGGCAGCAGAGCCCACAAGTGAGCTGCCCTATGCCGCAGGTCTGCTGAGGATGCTGTTTTGAGGGTCTTTCCTGCTTCCCAGGCTACGGTGGCAGCCACCGTGGCCAGACACAGCCCCAAGTGTGGCATCATTGTCCCAGCCATGACCGCAGATGGTCGCCATCAGCCGCAGGACAGCACAGCTCACTGCGTCCTCTGATCAGTTACAAGGGAAAAACTCTGCAGCAGAAAACCTGTAGCTGCTGCTGCTGCTGCTTCTGCCTCACCGCTCTCCTGACGAATTTTTTGTGGTTGTTTAAATAATGAGTATTTTAATTATTGTTATTGTTATTGTTATTTTTTATTGGAAATTTTTAATGTACACTTTCATGTGATCCATTCTGACATGCTTTTCATTGTGACACTTCCATATATACATTTTGTTGTACATTATTCGTGTAGGTTCCCCCTTACCCTCTAGTACGCTTCCACCCCCCCATCAAAGACTTCTCTACCTGACAATTTTAAAGTGACAGGCAGTGAATGCTATAGGTTCGAAAATATCTCAGCATACTTCAGCCCTTGCACCAAAATTAAGACCAGCTGGGTCACAGGTTAACCTTTTTTTTTTTTTCAATACTGGGGGTTGAACTTAGAGCCTCCCACATGCTAGGCAAGTCCTCCACCACTTAGCGGCACCCCCAGCCTCTTTTCGATGTTTTATTTTGAGACAGTCTCACTGTTACGCAGCCTGCCTCTGGCCTCAAACTTGAGATCTTCCTGCCTTAGTCTCCCTGGTCATTGGGATTACAAACCTGTGCCACAGTGTCTGGAAGTCACAGATTAACTTTTAGCAAGAAAACCATATACTAAAAGGAAAAAGAAAAACTATATTACTAATCTTTGGATAGAAAAGGCATCATCCAAATAGCAAATAAGGGGTAGAAAACTCCAACATTTACTGTGTAAAATCAAAATGTTCTGGACATGATAGAGCAAATAATGTCAAACATAAACATCAAACCAGCAAAAGAACGTTTCTAACCAAAATGACAAAAGGATCATGATTCTGAAACACACACAAATCAGTAAAGGAAGAAACATCAAGAAATACAAAGATAGCTTTACCCAAAGAAAGATATAAATTGCCATTAAGCATCAGAAAATGTGCCCAACCTCACAGGATTAAGGACCTTTTCCTAAAATGATGTCATATCAATTTTCACTCATCAACTGACAATGATTTAAAACCTGCCCTGACCTCTGAGGGTCTGCAGACAGTGTGATCACTCACCACTGAGAGAGGGTGACCTGTCCTATTTTTGAAGGTCAATTTTGATTGGCTCCCCTCAGCATTTTCAGGTAATAACTGTCCCCACCTGGCAGGTATGTCAGTTTACCCACTGTACGTGTCAGGTGTGTGCTCTGATTGGCTCAATCCCAACATGTGACCCCTCCAGGGCCCTATAAAAGTAGGGCTCCTGGACCCCCTTGTACCTCACCTCTCTGACCGTCCCTCAACTGCCACCTGAACCCCATCACCTGGACCAGCGCTCCCTACTCCAGCAAGACCTTCTAGCAAGCCAGCGGGATCAAGACCAGGGGCCCCGAAGAGCTGAAGGATCCAAGCAAGCCATGAAGAGCCTCCCAATTCCTCCCATCCTTGGGAAGGAGGGAGGTAGAGAAGGCGAGCTGCGAGAGGCAAGACCAACCGACCTCCACGGAACACCAGTGGCTGTGGCCGTGCCTTTAAGGCTGAGCTGTACCAGCACTTAAAGGGCATAGAGCTCTGCTCTATAGGGGCTGTTTGCTCCTTGCTTTCCATCAGGGGAGCACCCAATAAACCCTACCTACCCTGTTACCATCTGAAGGTCTCCCGAAGTCCTTTATTTACGCCACCAGCCAACTTGTTATGTTGTAGGTTTGGCTCTAATTTTAGCCAGGCTAGAGCTAAAACCCCAACAAGTTGGTGTGAGGGTTAATCTTGATTGTTGATGTGATTGCATTGAGAGGCACCTAGGTCCACCCTGGGTGTGTCCATGAGGGGATGGACCATTATATCACAGGGCTTGACCAGATCAATGGTTTAAGCCATTGATGGGTTCTGCATTTGAATGGACTCCTGGGAGGTGGTGGGGCTTTGGAAGGGGCCTGGCTGGGGGAGGTGGGTCCCAAGCGTGTGTCTCTGAAGGCTGTATCTTTCCCTGGCCCACTCCTGTCTCTTTCTGCTTCCTGGCCGCCATGAGCTGAGCAGCTCGCCACCCCCTCCCACCGCCATGATGTTCTGCCTTGTCTCAGGCCCAAAGAAATGGAGCCAGCTGACCACGGAAACCTCTGGAACGGTGAGCCAAAATAAACCTTCCCTCCCTTAAGCTGTTTATCTCAGGTGTTTGTCACAGCAATGAAAATACAACCGGAATGGTTAGCAATAGCTATTAAAGTTATGAACACATTCGCTCTTTGGCCCAGCAACTCTGCCTATTTGCATGGAGATGTTTCTTGCAGAATTAGTTTGAAATAACAACAACAGAAAATTAGAACCCCAAGACGAGTGAGCTGTGCCTTCTCTGTGCACCCAGAACATGAGGTGGCTGTGTGGCGAATCTAGAAAGCATCGTCCTGCCCTAGAACTTTAGCAGAAGAGATGCTCACTTTCTAGCTGACTCCACCTCCGCTCAGCCCAGTGAGGGGCAGAGCTCTGGGCTCTGTCCGGGGACTCTGTGACCTCAGGTAGGAACATGCACAGAGAATGCTCAGCCATGTGAGGCTACCAGGTGAAAGATTTCTGATGCATTGTGGGGCTATCTTACTACTCCACTATCGTCTCTTGGGTTGCTCTCTCTTATGTGTGGTGCTCTGGGCAAAGAGTTCACCTGATGCCTTGGTGGGGTTCTTGGGGGTGTTTCTCTGTGGCATCCCTGAAAGAAAAACCCCGTTGTTGCCAGAAACAATCTCTTTACAGTTTGTGGGAGGCTCGCGGAGGGCAGACAGGGGCTCTGCTTGCTCCTCCCCCCCCCCTTTTTGGTACTGGGGGTTGAGCCCAGGGCCTCGTGCCTGCATGCTTTGCAAGTGCTGGACCACTGAGCTGCACCCCCAGCCCACTTTTTTTTTACTTTTTGAGACAGGGTCTTGCTAAGTTACGTAGACTGCCTCTGGTCTCGAACTTGCGATCCTCCTGCCTCCGCCTCCAGAGACGCTGGGATTACAGGCGTGCACCACCACGCCCGGCTCCTTTCCCCTTCTTCAGGTCACTCAAAGCTGGAAACCGAGCTTCTGACGTCAGCTCTGTGTGTGGGACACCATCAGGTCCCCTGGGGAACGCCGCCTCTACTCTCTGACGTCTCGCCTGTCTCTGGTGCGTCTAGTTGTATCTTCTCAAGTAGAATTTTGAGCTCATGGAAAAACTGCACTGGAAGGGATTTTAGAGCCCACATGAACCGACGCCTTCTTGTCTTGGTGAGCCATGTGAAGCCAGGGCGGCAGCACCGGGCTTGCTCTCGAGTCCCCCAAGGCCATGGGGCTGGGGGCACAGTTTCAAGCCGGAGGAAGTGGGTTCCTGGCTGGAGCTCCTTGGGGAAGGTCCCCCAGAATCCCACACAGCTTTCTGGGTGGGCTGCTAGGGGAGTTGTCCCCCTTGCAGAGCACAGCTGCCGTCCCACAGGTCCCTCAAGGAAGGCTAGCCGGCCACCACACCGCAGTTTCAAGAGGAAGTTGTCATTGTTTCATGTAGCTTGAGCTGAAAACTGACGCTTGCCCAGGCCGAACTGGACTAAGCGCCGAAGGTCTCAGGGTACGTGTATTAACAGGAACCCATGGAGCCACCTCGTTTCCATTAAAATGTATGGCCACACTTCCTGTTCTTAAAAAATTGTACGTAATTTAAATTCCTGCTTCTGTCCCCAAATTTTTTATAATTGGATCCCCCAATTGCACAGGCTTTAGACAAAGGGACCCCTGGCTCCACCTGAGCCAGGGGCATTCAGGAGAAGAGGCAGTGCTTCTGGATCGTGGCTAAGCCTCCCAAACTCTCGTGGTGTGGCCCAGCGCCATCCTGACCCCATGGAGGGTAGCCCGTGGGCCACTCCCCGCAGAAGCCGATTCTCCGCTGCAGTGAGGGCAGAGGAGGGTCTCTGGGGCCGGCTGGCCTGAGTGTTCTGCTCAGAAGCACTTGCTGGCCATGTGGGTCAGGAGGGTTTGCACAGCCTAACCCACTGTCCATCAGCTGCCAGGTCAGCCCTTCTCTGGCCAGATACCACCTGGGCTCAAGGGGTTGTTTGGAGCATGCAGGGTCATTTCAGGCCACTAGAGCCACTGAGTAGTATTTATCATGGCTGGCGAATGTTCCACTGTGGGGACAACCCTGCAGGGTGAGCAAGGTCTGGCCACGGCTGCGTTCTCCATAGAGAAGCTGTGTGGGCCATACCTGGGCAGCAACTCTCCACTGCCTCCGGGGAAACCACTGACCCTTCACCCGTCATAGCAGGGAACAGGGGTTTGACACTAGGAAAACCACCCACGTTCCCCAGTGCTGTGGAAACGGGACCCTCAGGGGATCCCAGGTCCGTGGCTTGAGCATCTTCGCTACGGATGCTCGGGCCACAGCTTGAGCGGGAACTCCTGCGTGCGGGGTGGGGCCACTCGCGCGGGGGCTCACGCAGAGGACGGATGTGATGATTCCAGCTCTTCACCAAAATGACGCTGTCCACTGACTTACGGCAGAAGACCTTGCCTGCTGCCTCTGCTGAAAGACAGTAACCAGAAGATGAGCTTTCACAGACGCTGCAACATTTCACGTCCAAGATCCGGACTGAAATCGACTGGGTGAGTGACCCGGCTTCAGAGTCTTTACAGAAATTGACGTGTGGCCGTGGCTGGGTTGTCTAACACGAAAGAGATCCCAGCGTGCATGCCGATGTTTGTTTTTCTACCACGTGGAAGGAAGAAGAACAGGTCACTTTCCTGCTCAGATGTGGCACACATTTCTGTGTCCTGTTTCTCAGACAGCTGAGCTCAGCTCCACATCTGATTATTTATTTATTTATTTTTCGCGGTACTGGGGGTTGGACTCAGGGCCTCACGCCTGCATGCTCTGCAAGTGCTGGACCACTGAGCTGCACCTCAGCTCATTTTTTAACTTTTTGAGACAGGGTCTCGCTAAGTTACACAGACTGCCTCTGGTCTAGAACTTGCGATGCTCCTGCCTCCGCCTCCCAAGCCGCTGGGATTACAGGCGTGCGCCACCACGCCCAGCGCTACACATCTGGTTATTCTGGAGGTTGAGTTATTTTTGTGTTTCTGACGCTTAGGAACATGCACAGAGAATGCTCAGCCACGTGAGGCTACCAGGTGAAAGACTTCTGACGCATTGTGGGGCTACCTTACTACTGCACTACTGTCCCTTGGGTTGCTCTCTCTTATGTGTGGTTCTCTGGGCAAAGAGTTCACCTGATGGGATGGAGAGAGTGGCCTGGGTTAGCACTGATTGGCCAAGGGCTGGCTTGGCGGGCTACGTTTTTTAGCTGCTAGTGAAGCCTGCCAGTCTGTATGGACTCAAGGTTGTCTGTTGACTGACACAGAAAAGGGTGGGGAGAAGAGTGACATAGACCTCCTGTGGCAGGGGGCAGCGTTCAGTCGCTCACAAGGACAGAAGAGGTGGCCCTGCTGTGGGGCTTTGGAGCAAGAGCCGTTCCCACAGGCCAGGTGTGTGAGCAGCAGCAGCTGAGCTGAGGGGAAAGGGCTTTTAATTACGCAGAGCCCCAGATCTCTAAGCCTGCTCTTGAAACCGCCTAGGCTGCCATTTGTCCTCAGTGTGCCTGGCGCAGGAGCTCTGACATTTGGGACACCGGTGAAGGGCTGGCGCCCCGGCCCACAGAGGCACGCACTGGTGGAAGTCTACACCTGCAGGCGAGTCAGGAAGGGGACCACATGGAGAATAGGGCTTGGGCAAGGGGGCTTCCGACGGCCAGCGGTCTGTGGGCTGAAAGGTGGACAGTACGGTGTCTAGGACCCCTGGCTGTGGGGGTGATTTCGTTACAGTTTGTGAATCCCAACGTGTCGGAAGGGTCTACAATCAGCCTCAGGCTCTGAGCCTGTGGCCCAGCTTGGTCCCCTTCCATTGAGGAAAGAGGAAGCAGGTGTCAGAGGCCTGTGAGACCTCTGCATGGCTCCGCAAGGCGTGGAGTGGGAGGTGGCTGCCAACAATGACCTTGGATGGTGATTAGGTGGCTACGGAGAGGAAGGTCCTCAATCCATGTGGGGTCTGACCTTCTGGGCTGGGGGAGGTAATGATGTTATGCTTCCTGATTATGCAGTGGTTTGCCTCTTGTTAGGGTCACTTGGGGGGCTTAGGAGGTGACGTGATTCATTCAGAGTGCATCCAACATTAGCTGTATGTAGAAAAGGAAAAAGTGCCACGCGTTTCCTCTTAGTTACTTTCCAGGTGTCATTCACAGGTAAATGGGTGTAACTGAGAGTCATTTCTTTAGCTGTGTGTGGACAAGGAAAAGCTACCTTGTGTTTTGGTGCTGGGCATAGAACCCTCAGCCTCCTGCCTGCTAGCATGTGCCCTACCACTGAACCCCTGAACCCCATAGAAAACCCTGGAAAATTCATTTCATTTGATTTTGAGAGGTACCTCTTTGGTTATTTGATAAAATTTAGATTTTAAGTGACTTTTCTTTTCCCTCTTTCTTTTCTTTTTTTTTCTTTTCTCCTTCCTTCCTTCCTTCCTTCCTTCCTTCCTTCCTTTCTCTTTCTTTCTTTCTCTCTTTCTCTCTTTCTCTCTCTTTCTCGCTTTCTCTCTCTCCTTTCTTTCTCTCTTTCTCTCTTTCTTTCTTTCTTTCTTTCTTTCTTTGTGGTACTGAGGAGTTGACTACAGGGCCTCACACATGCTTTCTGCAAATGCTCAGCCACTGAGCCATAGCCCCAAACCCTTCAAGAAACTGTTTTAAGGCTGCTTTTTTACAAAGCCAGCATCTTATTCATAGGGATAAAAATAAATGACAAAATTAATCAAAATTAATTGCCAGTCGCTTATGAGTTGATTTAAAGCCTTTTTACTTTTCTTTAAGAAGGGATCTGAACCCTGTCTGTTCAGCCACATTAGCTCTGTTTTCCTCCGCTGGCTGTCATGACTCCGCGGAGGATTACGAGATGGCCCTGACTAGAAACCTGACACTGACGGTGAGGGTGGGGTGCAGCGAGGGTGACGGCGGGCTCCTGAGTTCTTGGCAGGCACTTCACAGTGTGGATGCCTTCTTCCCGCTGTGACCCATGGAGGCAGGACCCCTGCACCCCAGATCCCAGGTGGCCACGCTGAGGAGCACAGGTGAGTCCTTTGCTGTCACAGAGCCAGGCAGGGGGTCTGCAGTGAGTGTCACCCTCCCAGCACCTACGGACTGTGTTGACCCTCAGCCTTGTGTTCCTAGGGCCGAGCAGAGTGCCTGGCACAGAGATGTTGCCCCAAAAGAGGACTGCATGGACACGGATTCACCTGAAGCAAGACAGGTGCACACGGCCCAGATGTCGCGGGGTCTCTGGAGTTTGGGATGATGTGCATAGAGATATAACTAGGACAATGGAGGGAGGAGTGTATTTTGATAGATGAGGGAGCAGCTAAGTATCGTAGCTGACTGGGGCTGAGTGGCGTTGGGCAGTTTTCATGTTAAGAGGGCACCGCAGGGTCTGTTTTTCCTCTCCAGTGGTCAGGGGCAGCTTCCTGCCCACAGAGGGGCCTGGAAGCACCGGCTCTCCTCTCATGGCCTCTCTGGCCTTAGCTCGCTGCCATGCCTGCTGCAAGGCATGGCAAAATGTGCGTAGGACTCGGATTATGGAAGAGGAAGGGCAGTGGCTGACGGCTCCCTCGGCACCGAAGCTTGTTGGCAGAGTTGTTTCCTCAAGCCAGCAGGGGCACGCGTTCCACTGTGTCCCTTGCTTTCACGTAGGAAACTGTCTCCGGCATCATAGAATCGCATGCCTCTGCCACCCCCTCATCCCAGGTCCACGAACCGACCTCACTGTTACTCTCACCGCCTCCCTGTGGGGAGCACGTGGCTCCAGCACAGCGCCATGGTGGGGAAGACGTTCAAGAGCAATGCTCACGCTTAACAGACTGGAAACACACAGTAGGGCTAATCTGTGGAGTCACTGTCCCAGGGGCTGACCCGGTGGGCGGCTGTCCTCTTTCCACATCCCTTCGTCACTGGAATGTTCTAGGCGCGCTGTGGTCCCCTTAAGCATTGGGGAATATTTTATTTTAGGTGACCGAATGCAAGTGACGTGACCTCACAGCGCTACTCAGGTGAGGGGGGTGGAATTACGTGGCTCAGAACCACTCTCTGGCGTTGGCAGCCCGCACCTCCCGAGCGTGTGGTGGAGGAATCAGGACCTCGCTGTTTCCCTGCTTCCCTCTGCCCACCTGGCCTGATCCCTCTGGGCCTCTCCCACCTGGGGGTGGGCAGGTGAGGGGCCGACCGCATCGTCCATGCTCCCCTTCGGCAGAGCACCACGTGATCCTGCCATCTTCCCTGCCGTGCAGGGCGCAGGCGCCCCAGGGGCTTCCTGTGTGGTGGGGAAGGCCACGCTCCCTGGAGGTGCTGCTCCTCCATCAAAGGCCGGGGGCGGGACGGCCGGGGCTGACTTTGAAGCTGCAGCCTCAGACGCCTCTCCCCGAAGCCCCGTGGCCGGCTTCTCCCCTGGCTGTCTCAGTGAGCCTGAGTTTCCAGATGACCAGCAGGGGCTGCGCCCTGGGGACGCATCTCGCCAAGGAAGGACACCTGCAGCCACGGCTCCCTTTCTCACGTCGCCTGCATCACTAGCAATGTGTCAGACGCACAGCGAGGTTCGTGTTGGGGGTTGGAAAGAGTGCGATGACTTTTCTACCCTGTGTATGAAAGTTCCAGGACCCAGTTCTAAGGTCACGGAAACTGTACTCAAGCAAGCCAGGTGCTTTGGTTTAATTCTTTCTGCAAAGAGAGCACATGCAGGACGGCCATGATGGGCGTGGTCAGCCCTTGAGGGTCTGTGAACCCCAGTGGGCTCCGCCTGGATCTTTATGAGTGACGGTTGTTAGCCGAGCTTACACCCTCTTAACACACTGGGTGCGGAGTCAGCGGCCTGCTGCCGCTGCTTGAGTTCGCCCGTCAGGAGCAAGTCCAACAGCTTCGTCAAGGGGCAGGAATGTCTACAGGGCTGGGATCTGCCCGCCTTCCCGGGCCGCCTGGCTCCCGGCTCCGTCTTTCAGCACTTCTTAGTAATCCTAAGTTATTGGGCAACCGCTTGCGTCTTTGTTGGTGACCTGACTTGAAAGTGAAGTCATTTGGCTTCTGGCTTTCCTCTTCTCTCCTGGACCCATGTGACCATCAAGTGAGGCTGAGTTTAGGGTACCAAGTACAGCAAGCTTGTGCTAAATGCCCTTCCCTGGGAACCTAGAGTGTGAAAGTCTTTTGGGTCTCAGGGAGCATATTTGGGTGAGGGATCGTTCTGACATGACAGCCCGGGATGCCAGGGTTCTGGTTTCTTCCTGGAGGGTGAGTGGAGCGCGTGTCAGAGGGAAGACTTCTCTGTCCTTCCTCCTGTCCTGGACGGTCTGCCCGAGTGTGGGAGCCGCGTGAACAGTGAAGAGGGGGGACAGTGCTCACGGAAGCTCGTTCCTTTTTCAGTTTGATAGTGAGGTTCAACCCAATTCTTCATCAGAAATCCCTTGAGTACTCATCTCTCCCTCTCTCCAGTGTTAATGCATAAATGTCATGGAATGAATTCTCTCGTAATACAGTGAGGCCTCTGCACCTGCTCCGCCGTAAGGACCGGATATGAAGCCACACAGAGCAGGAAAAGACGGGCTTAGGGGAGGCTCTGCCCAGTAGCTCTGGGCCCTGAGGGGACCCAGAATGAAACAGAGGCTCCCTCAAAGAACAGCGTGACTCGAGTCCCCAGCCACAGCCTGGCTGGGCTGCACAGTGGACTTTCATAACTTGAGAAGGTGGTGCCCTGGGAATGCCAGTAGGGTGGGTCCCGCCTGGCAGGCCTGTCCTGCTGCCTTCCCCCCTGGAGCCAGCGTGTGTCACCTGCCTGTGCCACTCCTTGGATCCCCTGGGGCCTCCCCAGCCTCCACTCGGCCAAGCCTTACCCAGGAGTTTCCAGCTTCATTTCCAGCAAACCACCAGGTGGGAGTGGCATGCACCCTTGGGGGAGAACCCGGAAGGCTCCAGAGAGAGGCTGGGCTCCCAGTGGCCCCTGGCTGTTGGAACAGGTCCACAGGGAGGTCCTGGCGGGAGGCCGAGGGTCTCTCCCTGCTGACTGTGGCTTGGCTGGAGTGGCCGTGAGCCAGTGTCCTGTCCCAGGGATGTGCACTGGACACCCCTCCAAGCAAGGTTTTCTGAGCGTCCGGTGGGTCTTTCAGCAATCCCTGCCTCCTGGCATGAAGCAGGCCTGGGCCACCTAGCAGAGGGTGTCGGGGTGTCTTCCAAGCGGCCGTCCTTCTTGGGGGCTTGCAGCTCCCTCCCCTGTGTGGCGAGAGAGGGGCGTCCTCCCTACCAGGCAGGAAAGTGCGTGTAGATGGGATCCCCGGAACAAGACTGAGTCAACCATGGAGGTGCTGGGAAAGCGAAGGCCCGGCTCAGGTCCAGGGGCAGAGGCGGGATGGCCTGTGCGCAGAGCCAGGAGGAGGACAAAGCCAGGCCGGCCCTCCTAGGCCAAAACGTGCTGTGAGGCCAGGAAACGGCCAGGGATTGACAGGTCGCTGCTGACCAGCGGGGCACACAGTTGAGACGGAAAGACAGTCCTCGCCCTCATGGAGTGTGTATGCTGGTGGGGAGGCAGGTGAGTGCGCACTGAGAAAGGGAACAGAGGCCGGTGCAGAGCAGTCACGGGGGTGGGACACGGGCAGGGCTCAGGACGGCATGGCCTTTGAGCAGCAGCAGACCAGCACACAGGGGAGCAGTACAGGGCTTGGGACCCCCAGTGCTCCCGCTGAGCTGTGCTATGTCTGCAGGTTTGCCCGTCTGGGAGATGCTGTACCCATGAAGTCACATAAATATGCATTCTTTTGCAATGCATAATACAGTTTTTTGACCTTGCCTCATGCCTGTCAAGGTCAAATGAGAGGAGGTGAGTGTGTGTGAGCTATGCACGATCCAGGCTCTTTTATTAAATTGTGGTCATTTTGCCTGGTTTTCTCTTGTCCCTAATGCTATTTCCCTCAAAAAATGTGTCTTTGATCTGTCCCCATAAGATAATTAGTTAAAAATAACTGAACAGCCGAAAGCCTGCTGAGAATTGCTGGGTGGGTTGCTCCCTGGATCATGCTGTTAATGCGCTTTGATTCTGACTCCATTCTGTTTGAAAATCCAGGAGTGGGGACGTGTGGTGGAGTGGCGGCCGTGGAGGGGCTTCGAGGCTGGAGGCCCTCCTGCAGGCTGCGCTCTCTCAGCGAGAGGGAGACGCATGTCTGTGCAGAGCACAGCCTGGGGCGCGTGCCCTTCCCAGCCCAGGGCGGGCCTGGGTGCCCAGGGCAGCCTGGGGCGATGCCAAGATGGCACGGGTTAGAGACACATGGGGCTCTCAGAGGTGGCCCGAAGCGTCTCTTTCTGACAGCTGTGTGGAATGCATTTCGTTAAGGGGAAAACTGAGGCAGAGAGAGCCAGGGAGCTGCAGTCCAGGCCCTCCTTCGCTGGCCCCTTTCTACATCAGCCTCATCCTAGATGGAGCTCTGTTCCCCCCAGCTCTCGTGCCAATGTCCCAAGTACTGTGTCAGAGCAGGGCCTTGTTTGAAGGTCAGGTCTTCACAGAGGTGACTGGGTGATGAGGAGGTCCTGGGGTGGGGGCTCTAAGCCACACCTGGTGCCCTGACACACAGGGTCCTGTGGACACAGACAGACAGAGAGAGAGAGGACGGTGAGAGGCGCGGGGAGGAAGCTGCTGTCTGTAGGCTGAGAGGAGGCCGCAGCAGAGGCCGCACAGTGGGGACCCCGATCTCAGACACTGTCCTCTGGGATGGTGGACCTGCGGTGCGGTGTTGAAGATGGCCCTGGTGGACCAACACTAGCCTGCTCTGAGACCCAGGATGCCAATCATTCTTCTGACGAAAGATAATACCCAGAATATATAAGGGACTCAAAAACCTAACAAGAAAACCGAAGGAGTCCAATTTAAAAATGGCAAGTGATCAGAATAGATGCTTCTCGAAAGAAGGCATAATAATGGCCGGCAAATAACCGAAAAAAATGCTTGGTATCATTAATCACCAAGAAAATGCACATCAAAACCGGAATAAGATTCCATTTCACCTTAGTTTGTTATTGTTGTTGTTAGGTGCCGTTGAGTTGGTGTCCGACCCATAATGACCCTATGTACAATAAGTGAAACACTATTCTCAGTGCTTCTCTGCTGTTCATAGGGTTTTCAATGGCGGATTGCTTTTTGGGAGTGGGTTGCCAGGCCGTCTCCAAAGCCTACAGCACCTGGTGTTCCCAGGCAGTCTCCCATCCAAGTACTAACCAGGTCCGACCCTGCTTAGCTTCTGAGATCTGATGGGATCGGATGCCACAGGGCTACAGCTGTAGGTGTCACCATAGTTAGAATGGCTGTTATAAAAATGGTAGATGTTGGGAAGGAAGTGGGGGGGGAAGACTCTTACACACTGTCAACAGGAATATAAATCAGTAGAGCATCAATGGATGACTAAATAAAGAAAATGTGGTATGCATACCCAATGGAATAGTATTCAGATATAAAGAAGAGAGTAATCCTGTCATTTACAGCAAAAAGGATAGAATTGGAGAACATTATGTAAAGTAAAATAAACCAGACACAGAAAGATGAGCAGTACATGTTCTCTGCCATGTGTGGATGCTAAAATAGTGGGTCTGAGTGCGGAAAAGTGATTGCTCGGGATTGAGAAGGTGGGGATGGATACGGGAGGCTGTATCTGGTCAGTGCACGCTGACGCGTGTATGGAAGTATCACACTGAATCACAAAATAAAACGTGAAGAAAGAGCTGTGAAACAACACATTTCTGTTGTTTTAAGTCAAAAACATATTTAAAGTAAATCTGTTTAATTCATTATTTATGGCACATATACACATTAAAGGAAATACTTACATGGAAAAGTTATAGACACACCTGCCAACAGCAAGTAGTGTGCATAACTGTGCAATTGTTGCAGCTGTCGACTCAGGTGGAATTGAGGGAACCCAGAGATGCCTGTCTTTGGAGGGGTTCTCTTCTGAGCAGAGTGCCAGCTGAGAAACCACTCAGGAGGTGGAATTCCTATGCACTGGGCTGCCCCTGCCCTCCAGGGAGACGAGGGACCCCGTGGACTGGGGGTCTCTGCAGGAACCCACCACCCATAGTGATGCCGTGGTTAACATGCTGCCTCCGTGCTTGGGCAAGTGCTGGTCAGGATTCGCATCAGGGACGGTGGGTGCGGCCTGGGCACAGAAGCGGTTCATGCCACACATGAGCAGTCTGGCTCCACCGAGGGCACTCTGTGGGAAGGGCCTTGGCGTTGCCCTGAGAGCTGCAAGGGCACCCTGGTCAGCTGAACCAGGCTTCTCCTCAGCTCTGCGGGCCTGAAGTCTCTAACCGGCCCAGGGACAGCTTCTCCAGCCAGGAGGATCAGTGTCACGTGACCTGTGGTCGTGCTCATTTGCCAGCGCTGGGGACCCACAGCATCTGGACACACCTGCTACCTGTGCCAAATTCGTCTGTGCCACGGTCTTCACCGCCTGGCAACAGCGAGTGGCCACGGCTCACCCGACACTTGCTTACTTATTATCTACTTGTTCCTACGCTTCATCTAAATCCTCATTACCAACCCACGAGGCTATTATCGCCCTGGGATTGCAGACAAGGGAACGGAGGCCCCGAGGGGCTTATGACCTGCCGGTGAAGACACAGATGGCGAGGGGCAGAGAGGTGAGGGACCCAGCTGGTCACACCTAGAAGCCTGGGTTCCACATCCTGGGCTGGGGTCAGAACTGGGCAGTAGAATAGCCCTTGCCAGTGAGATGCTCTTGGGAGAACAGGGAGTCTCCTGTCTGTCCCGAGTACAGACACCTCCTCTGTCCCACCTTTTGCCTCCTCGTCTGTCCCCGGTCCCCAACCCTGCCCAAAGGATATAGGCTCCAGGGCAGCTGTGTGCCTTGGGTCCCGTGCTGGGACGCTGTAGCTCAGTTTCCCCTCTGCTCACTCCCCTGCCACCTTCCACCCGGCCCTGCCACCAGCACGTGGTCTCCGCCCCGGCTTGGACTATGGCGTTTTCATGTTATAATATCTGAAGCCTGGGGCTTCTTTCCCAACCCAGTCACCACGTCCTGATGATTGGACTCTTGCTGTGTCTTTGTCACAAGCTTTGGAAGGTCAGAGACTTCAGAGAGCTGATCTGGAAACAGACTCTTTCTTGCCTTTGGAACCTGTGTTTGACACCAAGATTGGCGCTAACAGACATCAGGCAGGAAGGAGTTCTTGTCGCCAAAGGACTCAGGAGGGGCTTTCTATGGTCTGTCATTCACCCCTGTTCTGGGGCAGAACGAGAGCCAGCACAGGAAAGATCGACACAATGGGTTTCGAATCTCATTAGAAATGTTTAATCCAGCCTAGCAGTTCTTCCCAGTGCTGGGATTTTGCTCAGTTGGCAGAGCGCCGCTCTGCAGCCTCTGAGGTCCCAAGTTCCATTCCCAGCACTGCAAAACATGGGAGAAGGATGTGGCAATCCATTCCCAAGGCAATCCCAAAACAATCAGCCATTGAAAACCCTAAAAGGGTCACTATGAATCAGACACGACTCAATGGCACCTAACAACAACAACAACAGTTTTCCCAGTGGGGTTTTCTTCAAGACACTTATGATTGGTCCAGATGTCCCCAGACATTTTAAGTAGGAGTGACGGCCTCCCTCCCTAGACCTGCATTCTGTCCAGGGGTGGGCGGGGCATCTGGTTGAGGTCAGGCTGAATGGCAGGTGGGGCTCCCTTTGATATTAAGGCAGCTGACTCTCCTCCTCTGGGGAAAGGAGGCAGCAAGTCCACAGCCCTCACCCCAGGCCTCCTCAGGAGCCACGAGGGCTCCCTCTCTGAAAGCTGTGGCATCACCACGTGGCTGGTAGTACAGGGTGGGCTCCTGGGCTCCCTCTCTTGCTCAGGGCCTGCTCACAATGACAGGCCGCTTCCGGGAGCCCCTGGTCCCCGGTCCACCCTCAGTCCCAGGGCAGCAGTGAGTGCTTGGCCTCTGCTCTGAAGGGTCCTGTGTGAAGGGTCCTTTGGCCTGAGGTGCCAAAGAAGGACCTCGGGAGCTCTTCTATGGGAAACAGGAGAGGGAAGTTTATTGGGTTGCTCCCCAAGTGGGGTGCACCCAGCAAGCAGCCCCTGTCAAGTGCTCAAGTGCTAGCTCTAAGCCCACAGCATAGAATGCTGCAGGCTCACTAGTGGAACAGCTCAGCCTTAAAGGCGAGGGTTGGACAGTTACTCTGGGTGGCCTCCTGCTCCTGAGGCGCCTGTGAGAAGGTGGTGAGATGAAGGGGATCCCACCAGGACCTGGGGCTGCTCCTCTTTCTCATTGAGGAATCAGGCTTGGAGAGGTGGCACCCCGTGCCTCAGGGCCTCAAGGGAGCGCAGGGCTGGGATCTGCATGGTGCAAACGTTTCTCCTCCCGACCCAACCGTGTCCTGAGGAGCAGTGGAAAGGGAAGAAAGAGAATGTCAGAAAAGCGCATTATCTTCTTGCTAGAATGCTTCCACCCAAAGTGACAGTTGACCTCAGAAACATCCTCCACAGCCGCCGAGCCCTGTTAGGGTGATTGTCATGGTTCATAAGATGGGGGCTCTGCAGCACACCCCCAAATCCCTCCAGGGAGCCCCTCTTTGCAAGGCCTGAATAAAGGAGCTGATGCTTTTTGACAGTCAACCTCGAGGGTGGAGGCAGCGTCAGCCTCAGGAGGCTGAGTGGTCAGACCAGAGTCGGGGGCCGGGCCCAGCACCTGAGAGCCTCCAAGAAGGCTGCCTCTGGAAGGGAAGACCGACCACGCCCGCTACTGCTGTCTGTGGAGTGTGGAGCCCCGGGGCGCGAGGAGGCACTGATGGGCTCCCGCGTGGGCTCCTGGGGTGGGGGCTGCAGGTCACATAGCCTGGTGCAGGCCTGTTGGGGAGCTGGTGGCCCTGGGTCAGCCCGATGTCCTTGTGCTGCAACGTCTCAGCCAGATTTCCAGTGTGACTTTTAAACAAAGTGGCCGAGACGTTTCTTTCGGAAGAGTTCATTTCTGCTTGCTTCTGCTTTGAGACAGAATGTGTTGGAGGCCGTACAGGAAGAGGATTTCTGGCCCAAGGTCTGAGGGCTGCCCAGTGACAGGCAACACCAGGAGGGGCTCTCAGGAAGCCGGAGAAATTCGAGCAGAGCATAAAGGCCTCTGCCCCCCACCCTTTTCTTAGGTTGTGAGACTATTTTTCTTATTTATAAATATATAAATCACAAAACTGTCCACCTCGTTCTGGCTTTGCGAGTCCAGGTCTCTAAGTGACTCCCAACAGCCTCCTTGGGTGCAGAGTGACTGTGGCGGCAGCACCGGGAATGTGGGGTTCTCCAGCAACGGGGAGCCTCTGGTGAGGAGCACGTCAGCCAGGCTCACTGTGGGGTTTCCACAGGGCGGCCGAGGGGCAGCTGCCTCTGAGCGCACCCATAGGCACCCATCAGCCCCCGGGAGTGCTTGCTGCAGCTTCCGCTTGGGGCCTCTCGTCCCTCCAGGGGGCGCTCAGTCCTCCGCGGAGCACCCGTCTGTCTGCTGTTGATGTCGACGCTCAGGCACTGAACATTTTCTCCTCAGCTGAGTGGCAGCACATCTGGCTCCAGGTGGTCTATTCACTGGGCGCCATAGGCAGGGGTTCCCACCCCACGAAGGGGAGGCCATGGGGGGTTGTGCCTGATGTCACCTCATGACAGATTCTCATTTCCAGAGAAGTGAGCTGTGCCTTTCCTATTCAGGACAAGATTTCCAAATGGGATTGTAAAAAGAACAAGATATTTTTCTTTCTTTCAGTGCAAATAAACCCAGCGAATTGGCTGATAAATTATCTCATATGATGTCTTTCATTTGGGTGAGAAAAACTGGTTCGTCTGTCTTTAAGTTCCTTACTATTTCATGCCTTATTGTTTTTCTTCATTGAAACTAAATTTCTAAGTATCTTATTTTAACTTCATATACAAATCTATGCATCACTACATTTATGTTTTCTTTTCTTTCTTTTTTTTTTTTTTTGGCACTGGGGGTTGAACCCAGGGACTTGCACCTGCATGCTCTGCAAGTGCTGGGCCACTGAGCTGCACCCTCAGCCTAGTTTTTTAAACTTTTTGAGATAGGGTCTCACTAAGTTACACAGACTGCCTCTGGTCTCGAACTTGTAATCCTCCTGCCTCTGCCTCCAGAGCCGCTGGGATTACAGGCATGCGCCACCACGCCGGGCAACATCACTACATTTTATGTACAAATGGATAATAATTATATTAAAAACTATGTTATACACCCTGTATATATGTGTGTAAATGTATATATGAGGATTAAGTTTCCTAAGAGACCTGCAAAAGCCATAATTGCTATTGTTAGTTGACAACATTATTGGTTTTTTTACATTATTGGCTCTCAAGGTTCGTGGAGAGTTCTGCTGTGTTTACATATTTAAAAATCTGGCCATAGCTCTGTGACTGCCTGCCACGTGTTGTGAAGGACTCCAGGAAGTGAGGGGGTCTCTGAGAAAACACACCCCTCTAGTCTACAGCTAGAGGGCTGCTTAGCTTGGTGGCTTGGTCAAAGCATTTGAGGTCCGATGACAGGAGGGGGCCAGCAAAGGCACCTGAGCTTGTTAAATGTGGAGTCCAGTCGACCCCAGCCACGCTACGGGTCTCTGCTCTGAGAAGGAAGACACAGGGGGAGATCGTTGGGGGTGGAGGAAACGTTGTTGTTGTTGTTAGGTGCCGTCAAGTCGTATCCGACTCATAGCGACCCTCATAGGGTTTTCAATGGCTGACTGTTTCAGGATTGCCTTGGGAGTGGGTTACCATGTCCTTCTCCCATTTTTGCGGTGCTGGGAATCGAACCCGGGACCTCAGTGCCTGCAGTGCAGTGCTCTACCAACTGAGCTCAATCCCAGCCTGGAGGAAGCAAAAGCACTAGAAACCTGAAGTACTTTTCTTGAGAGTCACATACACCCTGATTTGGCAACAAAATGGTATCCTGGAGTTTGGGGGGCTCTCACTGTGCTGTTCTACCCCACCCACCAGGAGACACGTGGGCCAGTGGAGACCCCAGGAGGGAAGGAGCTGGATGCAGGGCTATTGAAAAAGTCCTGACAGGCTCAGGGTTGGCCATCACAGGCAGGAGACGCCCATGGCTGCCCCAAGACTGCTGTTTTACACACACAGACCTAACAAACAAGAGAACTGGGTCACCGATGAGGTCATTTCAGGGGGGAAAATGTCAGAAATTTTCCTGAGTGGGAGGGTAAAGGAGTTGCAGAAGTGATGAGGTAATTTAAGCCACACTGAGAAGCCACACCTCACCACCAGGCTGGAGAATTCCCAGGTTCTGCCGGTGAGAGAGATTTCCTTGGTTCAGACATGTTAAGCAAAGTCCTCTCTATGTCATTTTGGGTTTCCAGTCACCTGGGAGCACCAGCTTATAGACAAAGATGTCCCTCAGGATGCACACTATGCCCCTCCTCTTGGGGGGAGACAGACCCTGCTGGCTTCTGTCCCTCCCTCCCTGGCTGGGTGGGCAGCTCCCTAAGGTCCCTTTGTCCGTCCTGGTCGTGGATACAGGGAGCTGCGTCCAGGGAGGGGCCCTGTCTGTCTGAAGGCTGGCTCAGAGCCCGAAGCTCCTTTGTCTCCCTGTGAATCCACAGGTCTCTTCTGCCTCCCTGGTGAATGGCGACCCTCTCCAGCAGAGGCCTGATGCTGCCTGGCCCCAGGACGGGGCGCCACGGGGTCTTGGCCTCTGGATAAAAGGTCACCAATTTTAGTGTCTGACTTGCCCTGATGAGCATGTCCACGTGCTTGGTGCTCCCTGGGTGTCAGGGACCAGAGACACACCTGACCCACTGTCGGGGTTCAGCTCAGACCCGGCAGAGATCAGAGCCTTGCCCTGATACCGAGTGGGTATCGGGGACCCATAGGATTGGGTTGGTGTAGTGGCCAGATTCACCAAAGAAGGACCTCAGGAGACCTTCTGTGGGAAGCAGGAGAGGGAAGTTTATTGGGTTACTCCCCAAGTGGGGTGCAACCAGCAAGCAGCCCTTGTCAAGTGCTCAAGTGCTAGCTCTAAGCCCACAGCACAGAATGCTGCAGGCTCACTGGTGGAACAGCTCAGCCTTAAAGGCACAGCTACCAGCAGTTGGTATTCCGCTGGGCTGGAGGTCCAATGGTCTTGACTCTCGCAGCTCGCCTTCTCTGCCTCCCTCCTTCCCAAGGATGGGAGGAATTGGGAGGCTGTTTGTGACTTGCTTGTAGCCTTCGGCGCTTTGGGGCCCCTGGTCTTGATGCTTAGGCTTGCTTGGAGATCTTCCGCTGGATTGGGGAGTGCTTCAAGGTGGTGGGGTCCAGACAGCAGTTGAAGGATGGTGAGAGATGATGGGGGTGAAGGGGGGTCCGGGGCCCTGCTTATATAGGGTCCCAGAGGGGGGGTGTGTCCTGGGGTTAGCCAATCAGGGCACATTCCTGACAGGTACAACAAGTGAACTGTCACACCTGCCAGGTAGGGACAGTTATTTCACTGGGGTGCTAGGGGTAGCCAATCAAAATTGAGGTGGTTGAGGCTGGTCAGGCTGGTCAGGAGCCATCTTTGCTCACTCGATGGGAGGGGTAGGAGTGAGTGAGTGGGGTGTGGCCCTGGGGTCAGCTAGGGGTCAGTCCCCCATGCTGGTCTGAGGGGCCCTAGTTATAGGGTGCATTTTAAAAATCCCA